>OZ018330.1:15597739-15900239 GCA_963969495.1 Ceratothoa steindachneri
ATATATATATATATATATATATATATATATATATATATATATATATATGTATATATATATATATATATATATATACAATAAAATACAGTTAGATATGATTAAATTGTTATTGTCAGTAAACTTTTAAGAAGTCAGAAATTCTGTTAAAACTAGAAGTTGGAAAAATTTTAAAGGCTAAAGCAATGGAATTTCATTAAACTAGAAAAATTAAGAGACTAAAATAAATTAGGCGAGTAAAGATATAAAACTTCAAAATTATGAACAAAACTAACATTATAAAAAGACAATTAAGATCTTATTAAGAATATAATATGCTAAAGCGAAAGATCCTTATGGTAAAAAATGACGATATAAAATACAAAAAGTTAAGAAAACTAAAAAGAACTAGAAAATATTTTTCCCTACAATATTAAAAATAATCAAGTTAAGACCATGTAGATAAATAGAAAATAAAAAAATAACTCAGGGATTTAAAAGACAAGAGTATCAAAGTATCAATCTAATGTAACCACTAATGAAATGAAAAATATCCCAACATTAAATAAACCATTGAAATTGAGAATAACAATCAACTTCCTTTCCTAGACGTCATTATAGAAAAAACCGACAAACTAACTACCTCAATATACAGAAAGCCTACCTTTAGTGGCCTAGGAATCAATTTTTTTAGCCATAGAGGTTATCATATCTCCTTAATTATTTCCTAATGACCTTTCTTTCAAAATAAGTGCCATCAAAACACAAATATTCCGGGCTTTTAATATTTGTTCATCCTACTCTGGATTTCACCAAAAGTCGCATTTCTGACTAATTTTTTCAAACAAAACGGCTTTCCTGTGTCTCTGACTGAAAGAATTACGGCCCAATTTTTAAACAATATTTTCCTCCCCAAATTTAAATTCACTACTGTTTGCAAAGATATCCGTTACATAATCTTTCCGGATCTGGGTGTTTTAAACAAAAATTTTTCAAAAGAAATTACATCTGTATAAAATACATTTTTTTTCCATACCGACTTTAAATTGATTTTCATAAATAGACACCACATAGGATTCTAATTCAATTGTAAGGACAGATACCCGCCTGAAGCGAAGTGCTCCGTTGTGCATGAGTTTACTTGCCCCAATTGTAAACTGGGAAGATACATCGGTAGTACGGTGCGCTCGCTGAGGGCGAGGTTCTGTTCACATTTGGGTGTTAGCCACAGGACAGGAAAGGTTCTATCTACGAAAGAATATTCACCTGTTAGGCTTCACTCTATTAATTGTAAAACTGAAATCACAACGGATGATTTTGAAATCTTGAAAACCACCCCTGATCCCATATCACTAAGGATTCTTGAATCCATGTATATTAAATACCTTTCTCCTTCCTTAAATTCCGATTCCTGTTCTCACCCACTACTTCTACTCTAAACAAATATATTACCAACCTCCTAACCTTCTCTTTCTTCTTACGCTCTTCGCCCTTTCTCTCAGTTATCCTCTAACGGCTGATTGTTTAAGGTTGGTTTATCCGGATGTTTTCTGTGTTTCCCCAATCGTTAATTTTTAACTCTTAACATAATAATCCAGAAATTATCAATTGCCTGTAAATTTATCGCTATCCTATCTCCTTAATTAACATTAAATACGTTCCATAAATTCGTCATTTTGATTATCTGTTTGGTTCTTAACTTAAATTATTTCCACAATTTGTATTTCCAGTACCCAAAGATGGGTGAAAAGTTCACCCGAAACGTTGTAATAAGAAAATGAAATGAATTTCCTTATATATATATATATATATATATATATATATATATATATATATATATATATATATATATATATATATATATATATATATATTGTGATAGAACGGGTGAGGCCGCTTAATTTCAACCGTTATCACATGTTGTTTAAAAACACGATGCTACCCACGTGCATCTTCACCTTGAAGCCAGGCGCATTATAGCCGCCAACTGAGTCAATGTTTAACCAAGGAGGTTTATCTTCTTCCCTTTCGCCCCATGCACTGCCCTCGACAGATTGAGTTAGGCTTATGAGCAGATAAAGTATTGTTCTCAGGCGCGGCTGTCATTCCCTAGAAGCCCCCCACTCCATTGTCCCCTACGACAAGGGAATGTCTCGACTATTTATACGGAAACTTTACCACTAAGAGTAGATTCGAGATCCAGATTTTCTTCGCGAGACATCTCTACGGTCCAGTCTCACCTTGTGCACCAAAGGGTCCTTTACCTCGAGATCCACCATCATTTGTCCAGAAGAGGACAATATCACTTGAGTGCCAAGGTTCGAGCCTTTATGACGCCAAGTCCACAAGGCTTCCCCTGTTGTTCATAAAGAGAACAACGTTAGAACAGCCATATTTCTTTAAGCCCGTTGACAAGAAACGGTTCTCACCCTTTCCCCCTGTTGTTCAGAAAGAGAACAACATTAGAACAGTCATTGTTCTTTGAGCTCGTAGACAAGAAACGGTTCTCACCCTTCCCCCCTGTTGTTCAGAAAGAGAACAACATTAGAACAGCTATTGTTCTTTAAGCCCGTAGACAAGAGACAGTTCTCACCCCCCCCCCTGTTGTTCAGAAGAGAACAACGTAGAACAGCCATTGTTCTTTAAGCCCGTTCGCCAAGAATCGGTTCTCATTCCCAAGACGCCACACGTTAGGATCATTTAATTCCCCCCCCCCTCCCATTCGGCTAGAACTCGCCATTAGACCGAAGATTCCTTCACGTCGCCTTCCTCTGCACAACAAGTGTAATTACGTAAGCTGAACGTTACCTTTGAGTATTTAACTCTTTTGTCGACCCTATTATGTGCTTTAAATGGTTTAGCGAACCATCCCATCCCTTTAATTTTTATTTGTTTTACCTTTTTAAATCTCTTCCAAATCTTAATCCTCGGATTAGCTAGATTCCCCACGACCCTTTCCATTCTCTGTTTATGTCAATATTTTCCGTTTTGTGTGTTGTTGATAGTTTCTATTAATAAAACTCTACTTCGTTTAATGATGGCCATATTATTATCCTTGAGCTCAGTTCCACTTCTTAAGCATATTGAAGATAAATAACCTCGGTCGACCAGACACCACGCACTCTAAATATAATTGAATAAGTTCCCTCAACGAATAGTCATATATGGTATATCGTCGAGAGTCCATTCTACGACATATATATATATATATATATATATATATATATATATATATATATATATATATATATATATATACTATTTGAATTTGGTATCAAGTGTGTAAGGTTTAACGCTATATCTTTGCAAACACTGGTCTCAGTCCAGTAAAGCATAGTGTTATTCTTCATAATAATAGAGTATAGTAGTTCCCTTTTGTTTTAACGATTGCTATCCCCCTTTTTTTAACTTAAGAAGCTGGAGTAGCTCAAGGAACTGTTATAATAATTTGGTTGTGTTTTTTTTGTGTGATTTTAGTCAGTAGTTATTTAGATCGAGAAACCAAGCATGAATAGGTCAGTGCCCATACTTAGGTATGTTAATTCTCTAGAAGGCATAATTCTTGTTGCAAGGAATTTTAGTTGGTTGACTATTGCGCCCCCAAGTGCAAAGATGACTCAGTTCGAAATCTTTAAAGCACAAGGAGAATCCTTGGGACTTTCCGGAAAACAACTAATTGAGTACGTTCAAGAGGAGCAAAGAACGGAAAGAGAAAGAGAAATCTAACGAGAAGAAAGAGAAAGATAAATCCAACGAGAAGAAAGAGAAAGAGAAATCCAACGAGAAGAAAGAGAAAGAAAAATCTAACGAGAAGAAAAAGAAAAAGAAAGAGAGGAACGGAAAAGACAAGCTGAGCTTCACTATCAGATTGAAATAGCTCGTGTTGAAGCAGAAATACAGTCATCCAGTTCAATTCACGTTCAGAAGCCCCCCCCCCCCCAAATCTCCCACTTAAGCTCCCCAATTTCATGGACGGAGATGATTTCGGAGCATTTTTAGCCCACTTCGAAAAGATACTTGAAATCAATAACATGGATCTGGAGGCTGAAGGTGTAGTCAGATTACTTCCTTTGTTAAATTGTAAATTGCGCGAAATTTTTATATCTTTACCATCTGAATGTACAATTAACTACAGGACCTTATAAGCTGAGTTATTGGCCGCTTATAATATGATTCCCGATTTCTACCGCCAAGAATTTCGAGGAGGTCGTATTAAACCCGGACAGACGTTCCGTCAATTCGGATACATTCTTCAGAGGAATTTTAAATTTTGGTTAGAATCCTGAAAGGTTAATCCTAACTACGAGTCCTTAACAGACTTCGTGTTGCGGGATCAATTTTTGGCGTCTCTGTCGACGGAGATCCGCGCGTTCGTCAAGGATCGTCGGTGCCAGACCTTTAAAGAATGCACCGAAGAAGCGGATGTCTATGCCGCAAGCCATAATTTATACCCAAAGGAGAATCGAACTTCTCACCAATCCCCCTACAAGGAAAGAAGGAAGGATTTGCGCCCCTTCCCAGGAAAGCCGACGAAGTTTCCGAGCCCCGTAAAACCCCAAAACTTCTTTCCCCAAAACCAACAATGGGACACCAAACCTCCCGTTAAGATTTCTCCTCCATCTCTCTTCCCGAAGCGACCAATCATATGCTTCACCTGTGGTGTAGAAAACCACATGAGCTGGAATTGCCCCCCAAATTCTAGGCTCAAAAGCGGACCAGCCCACCAAGTTCACCAGATTAACGCCACCCCGGCTTCCCCGGTGGTGCAGACCCAAGCAGCAACTTTCCCCCCTCCGTCAGGCCACTAGGTAAATTTTATTTTTGATAAAAGTTTATCAAGAACTTTGAAATTTGAGGAGGGCAGCGTGAACGGCTGCCGAGTATCGACTCTCGTCAGGGACACAGGATGTACGTGTTTCATCGTGTCCGATGAGCTACTCCTCCCAGTGGACCCTAACCACGAAAAATTTGCGGTGGTACATGACTACCTTGGGCGGGCGAACCAATTCCCCGTCGTTAGATGTTACCTGCAGTGTCAATATTATGATGGCTGGGCTGAAGTCATTTCAGCACCCATACAATTCTGTTCCGTACTTATAGGACAGAGCTCCCAAGTGAGTTCCGACCCTATGTCTCAGGCCGCCCTTGCTCAAAGCCGAGCTAAGAAAGAAGCCCAGGAGCCCGTCCCCATCAGAACCCCGATACCGTCCGATTTCTCGGAGACCCTTAACCAGGACTTTAGGACGGCACAAAAGGAGTGTGAATTACTAACACCCTTAGGCGATAAGGCCCAAGACAAGGACACGGAGACTGTCCGAGGACCCAAAGAAAAGAAGTACCCCCAACGTGCCCATGAAGATACGTTCGTAGCACTGTGCGAAACATCGGCGCTTGAAGAAGATTACCCCGCGGGGTCTCTTAATGTAATACAGACAGTGTGCATACAACCTGATGCCGATTACCCTCCTCCTTCCCATACCAGGCGAGTCTTTGGAACCCTCTGACCTGGATATTGACGCGCAGCTGACACCACATCAAAAGAGTCAGCTACAAGAACTATTTGAATGGAATCACCATTTACCCACCCTATTAGCTCTCTTAGAGTGACTGCGCGAAAATAGCCTCACCATTGGCCCCAGCAAATGCCATTTTGCCCACGAAACCATAAAATACTTGGGTTTCAAAATAGGACAAAGCCAGTTAGGTCCCCAAGAGGACAAGATTAAGGCAATCGCCAACATGCCCCTCCCGATTACTAAGAAGCAATTAAGATCGTTCCTAGGATCAGCTTCTTACTATCGGCGATTTGTCCCGAATTTCACTGCAATTTCGGCGCCCCTCAGCTCCCTTTTAAAAAAGAATTTCCCCGATCGTCTACGTTAGAATGATGTCGCTGTTTCTCATTTTAATCAGCTCAAGAGTAAGCTTATTTCTGCCCCCATTTTAAAGTTGCCCAACTCGAAAAAATCCTTCGGGATTAAGACCGACGCGAGCAACGAGGGCATTGGAGGTGTACTCCTTCAATATGAGGATGACGGAACGAGTCATCCAGTTGCATATGCTAGTCGCCAACTATTACCACGCGAAAAGAGATATGCAACTATAGAGAAGGAAGTTCTATCAATTATCTGGGTTATAGACAAATTCAAAATGTACTTTATAAGGAAAGAATTTCAGATAGGAACCGATCACCGCCGTTAGCATATATTCGGAATGTAGAGTTTACTCTTGCAAGAGTATCAATTTAAAATAAATTATATAAAAGGTTCCGATAACCAGGTCGATGACGCACTCAGTAGGAATGCGTTACCAAATAGCGTAGATTAATTGTATTCGTAGGATTAGGATCTCCATGTATGTATATACCGTCTTGTACGACTTAAATTAGATTCTCTTGTAATAAAATTAGTTAATGTATATGTCTGAATTTTATAACGCTCAATGTCTATTTTTTATGTATATATATATATATATATATATATATATATATATATATATATATATATATATATTGTACCCATTAAATTACGTATAAATTATTTTGTCCCATATGTACTAATTTTATATCATTTCATTGATCCATGCTTCTTTTATTGATTAAGTTTGTATTAAAGGTTAGTTTCCCCTATAATCAAAAGATCAAAATAATCATATGTATTGAGGTAATACTAGTTATGTGCATAAAGGTACGGCTGGAACAAGAAAACTAGTTCCCCACAACGGAGCTCTATCGTTGTCAATGATATAATGTTTAACCAAGGAGGTTTATCTTCTCCTCCGTTCGCCCCATGCCTCGACCTCGCAAGATTGAGTTAGGCTTATGGGCAGATAAGTTATTGTTCTCAGGCGCGGCTGTGCATTCCCTCGAAGCCCCCCACTCCATTGTCCCCTCCGCCAAGGGGATGTCTCGACTATTTATTCGGAAACTTTACCACTAAGAGTAGATTCGAGATCCAGATTTTCTTCGCGAGACAGGTCTACGGTCCAGTCTCACCTTGTGCACCAAAGGGCCCTCTACCTCGAGATCCACCATCATTTGTCCAGAAGAGGACAATATCACTTGAGTGCCAAGGTTCAAGCCTTCATGACGCCAAGTCAACAAGGCTTCCCCTGTTGTTCATAAAGAGAACAACGTTAGAACAGCCATTGTTCTTTGAGCCCGTTGACAAGAAACGGTTCTCACCCTTTCTCCCTGTTGTTCAGAAAGAGAACAACATTAGAACAGTCATTGTTCTTTGAGCCCGTAGACAAAAAACGGTTCTCACCCTTCCCCCCTGTTGTTCAGAAAGAAAACAACATTAGAACAGCCATCGTTCTTGGAGCCCGTAGACAAGAGACGGTTCTTACCCCCCTGTTCTTCAGAAGAGAACAACGTAGGATAGCCATTGTTCTTTAAGCCCGTTTGCCAAGAATCTGTTCTGATTCCCAAGACGTTACGTCAGGATCATTTAATTCCCCCCACCCCCCACCTTCGGCTGGAACTCGCCAGCGGACCGAAGATTCCTTCACGTCACCTTCCTCTGCACAACAAGTGTAATTACGTAAGCTGAACGTTACCTTTGAGTATTTAACTCTTTTGTCGACCCTATTATGTGCTTTAAATGGTTTAGCGAACCATCCCATCCCTTTAATTTTTATTTGTTTTACCTTTTTAGATCTCTTCCAAATCTTAATCCTCGGATTAGCTAGATTCCCCACGACCCTTTCCATTCTCTGTTTATGTCAATATTTTCCGTTTTGTGTGTTGTTGATAGTATCTATTAATAAAACTCTACTTTATTAATGATAGCCATATTATTATCCTTAAACTCAGCTCCACTTCTTAAGCATATTGAAGATAAATAACCTCGGTCGACCAGACACCACGCACTCTAAATATAATTGAATAAGTTCCCTCAACGAATAGTCATATATGGGGTATATCGTCGACAGTCAATTCTACGATAGATATATATATATATATATATATATATATATATATATATATATATATATATATATATATATATATATATATATATATATATATATATATATATACATATATATATATAAAATATATATATATATATATATATATATATATATATATATATATATATATATATATATATATATATATATATATATATAAAATATATATATATATATATAATATATATATATATATATATATATATATATATATATATATATATATATATATATATATATATATATATATATATATATATATATACGAGCGGCGGTCAATAGGTGGTTTTGTGAATCGGTAGGGCAAAACAGAGGAAGAAACAGAGGAAGGGGGATGGCTGTTTGTGGGGGTGTTAGGACAAGTTATGACAAGTCAGGACCTGCAGCCGCACGCTTCAACCTCGTCTATGTAAGAAGCAGTAGCTGATCGCAGATCGTCAGTCACAAATTTTTCAACAATGGAGAAGGTTGAGCACCGTGCAGTGATCAAATTTTTGACCAAGGAAGGCAAGAATGCAAAAGAGATCCATGAACGCAAGGTTGCATTGTACACCGACACCACCCCTTCCTATACAACCATTGCTCGCTGGAATAGGGAGTTCCGCCATGGTCGTGAGTCCCTTGAAGATGATCCCCATCCAGGGCGCCCGTCAGACCGGAAAAACGAGGACAATGTGGCCCGTGTGGAGAGGAGGATCATCGAAAATCGACGGGTGAAGGTCGAAGAATATCACATGGAAGTGTTATCAACATCATCGACGACAATTTGGCCATGACCAAGGTCTCTGCCCGTTGGCCCCCTAGAAACCTCACGAAACCTCACGCCCCATGATCGACTTTAAGGTCGTCAAAGTTCGGAGGAGCTGCTGCTCCTGTACAACCAAGACCCGGCGGGATTCGAGTCACGCATAGTGACAGGTGATGAAACGTGGGTCCATCACTGGGATCCCCTGGAGGCTACTTATTATTCCGCCTGCTCAAGGCTGCTCTCCGTGGACGCTGGTTTGGGGACGATGAAGATATCCAGCTCGCCGTCCAGGAGTGGATTGAACAGCAGTCGGGAGATTTCTGGTTGTCGGGAATTCGAAGCCTCAGGGACAAGTGGCGTTAGCGCATTGAAGTCGAGGGTAGTTATCAGAAAAAATAATAAAACACCTTTCCTCATATCTCGTTTCCTTATATCCGAATTGCAAAACTTAGTGACCGCCCCTCGTGTATATATATATATATATATATATATATATATATATATATATATATATATATATATATATATATATATATATATATATGAAATGAATAACTCACAAAGTAGCACGTGAGGTTCGCAATGAATGCAATGTCCCGCAGGAAAAATGTAAAGGTGCTTCCAAGTACTTTCGAACTTGATTCAGTTCATTCTCAAGGATAACTACAGGATAAATTAATATAATAAGGATATATATAAGCTAGTAAAAGATAGGGGACCGCCTCTATGAGAAGACGAGAGGGGCAAGGAGAGAGGGAAACAAATAAAATAATGTTAATACAAAATCAATGCAATAATTGTCAATTTAATTATTGCATTGATTTTGTATTAACATTATTTTATTTCTCTTCCTCTCTCTTTGTCCCTCTTCCCTACGTATCTGTTTACTTCGCATGTCTCTCCTAATCTCCCACCTTGACTATCGCTTATCCGTTAATCATTTTAACCCTTTTGGCTCTGTTCTTGACTCCTTCTGCCTCTCGGTTTGACTTTGCTGCCTCTTATAGCTAAATCTTTATGTGAATTTACCCATCCCTCTCCTACTTCCTCATTGGTGATTTCTTGTCTTAGAGGCAATCCTTTATCTTTTACTAGCTTATACATGGTGACCCCCCTTAAAACGGGCCTGCACACACATTTTGTGATATGTCCTTCATTCATTCACTAATCACCCTTACTTTGCAGGTCATAACAGAAGAAACGCCTGTGAACACAACTAGATCTCAATGGGAGCTCCAACAAAGAATATACTGCGTCAAACATTACTACAAGACGGGCTCGTTCAAGAAGGTGCAGGACACTTTCGTGCATCAGTTCGAATGTGAAAAAACCCCCTCCAAGAGCAGAATTCAGGACTGGGTGGACCACTTCGAGAACTATGGGACAGTGGAGAAGCTAAATGTAGCCAGTGACAACCGTCCAAGTCATTCAGGGCGCCCCAGGAAGCGTACAGCTGAGCTGTTCGAGAGCGCGAGAGAGTCTGTTCAGCAGAGTCCAAAACACTCTGTGCGCAAGCGAAGTCAGTCCCTCGGTATATCCCGTGAGACTTCCAAGAGAGTGCTAGTAATGGATGTAAAGGCCTACCCATACAGAATACAGACGAAGCAGACCCTTACAGCCTCAGAAAAGGAGCTGAGAAAGGCAATGGCAGTCAAGATAGTGGATAAGATTCAAGATACCTCAACTTTCTTTAACCTCTTTGGACCTCAGATGAAGCTCACTTCCATCTTGAAGGAAAGGTAAACTTGAAGACAAATGTCTTTTGTGGGACCTCCATACCACATGAGGTAGCCACCAAACCCCTATACTTCCCTAAGTGCACGATATGGACTGCAATATCAGCCAGAGGCATCATCGGACCATTCTTCTTCGAGGAATCTGGCGCGACAGTGACAGTCACCAAGGAGCGGTAGGTTGAGGTCCTCAAAATCTTCAAGATGGAGCTGTAGACCCTGTTACAGTCGCTGATGGGGAAGTTCTGGTTCCAGCCAGATGGAGAAAGCTCTCACGCCTCAAATCTGCCCCGAGATTGGCTGAAAGAGAACTTTGGTGGCCGTGTGATCAGTCTCAAGACTGATTTTGAGTGGGCACCTCACAGTCCAGAATTAGCTCCCCAGATTTCTTTCTCTGGGGCTACCTTAAAAACAGAGTGTACGCAAGGAGACCCAGGACCATCACGGAACTCAAGGAAGCCATCAAGGAGGAGATCAGAACCATTAGTTGGTCGGTTTGTAAGGACGTCATGGACAACTTTGTGCTGCGCCTAAGAAATGCACAGAGCTAAATGGAGGTCATCTCGAACATGTGTTCTAGAATAAAGAAGAAAGGTCCAAAGACTCTCATGTTTTGATATGATATTTTTAGACACAATAAACTTGTTATCACCAAAGTTTTATTGAATCTTTGCAGAAAATTAAGAAATGATTATTTTCTCTTGTAGTTATCCTTGAGAATGAACTGTATAAAGTTCGAAAGTACTTGAAAGCACCTTTTCATTTTTCCTGTGGGACATTGCATTCATATATATATATATATATATATATATATATATATATATATATATATATATATATATTAGGAATATGAAGACCCAGGTGATCATACTAATCCTTTATTGGCCGGACGTTTCGGAACTTCACTAGGACCATCTTCAGCGACTGGATCGACCAATGAGAAGGGAAAGGAATATTAAGGATAACAGTTAAATAGTTAGAAGCATGCATTATATAATGGCTAAAATAGCGGGTGAAGACAAATTAAAAAAATAATAATAAAATTGACAATTATTGAGATTAAAGTAAAACACAAATAACAATATATAGAATGAATTGATACTATCCAGTGTAATTTTTAAAAATAATATAAAAAATTAAAGGTAACTGGAGCAAAAAATAAAATAACCTATTATATTAAATTATAAAAATAAAAAAAAAAACCCGAAAACAAATGTGAATGAATTAAACAGAGGGACTAACCTTTATCGTAGGAGTTGTGAAATCAGCTAATTATAAAGGTATAAAAACTACTAACGAGATTTGTTTGGTTGGTCGGTTGGCTAGTTATTGTATTGAAGTGTTGGTTATATAGTGAATAGTTTAATTGAGGAGGAGTAATTATTTAGGTTCGGATTTACTTTATTGATGTAAAATGACTTTAAGATTTTCGAATCGAGAGAAGTTAAGACTGAAGATAAGATGGTAAATGAATCAAAATTAAGAGGATGATGGTGATACTCAGAGTGTTTAGAAATGGGAATACCAGTCCTATGAGACAAACCTAAGTGATTTGCGATCCTGCATTTGAGTTTTAAGCCAGTTTGGCCTACATAACAACTATGGTAGGTCGTACATGTATAACTGTAAACTATACAGGATCGCAAGCCCAAAGGGATTGGCTCCTTATGGAGAAAAAAGGAATTCAATGATACAGGGTTGGAATTCATACAAATGGATTGGCATTGAGGGAAATGATTGTTGAGGGTAGAGAGAAGGAGTTTGCTAAACTCGGATGGAAAATACTCGAGGTAGGGTAGTCTAAGGAAAACCTTCTGCTTAGAAAGGGTCGAGGATAATATATTTTGGAGAGAAAGTTGGATACTAACTGGTCGAAGATGAAATCGGGGTAATAATTAAATTTTTAAGCAGGGTGATCATGCACCCTTAATTCTCATTTATATTAACTAACAACATCCTAACATAAAATTTTCTATGGCAACTGAAAAGGACAACAAAATCTCGTTCTTGGATGTCAACGTTATTCGAGCAGTTTCGGTTATAATACATCTATTTACAGAAAACCCACCACCACTAGATTGGGTACACATTTTTTTAGTAGCTCTCTCAGTCATTAAAAGCCGAATATTTAGAGCCTACCATATATGCTCTAACTGGTTATCTTTTCATGTAGAACTGACTTATTTAAGGGATTTCTTCAAATTTAATTATTACCCCGATTTCATCTTCGACCAGTTAGTATCCAAATTTCTCCCCAAAATATATTACAAAATAGATCACACAAATTGGAAACATGAACAGTGGTCTAAAGTTATCTGCCCAGATGAAAGTGATTATCAAGTATGTAATTTATGTAATTCTATTTAAATATATTTTGAAATAAAATTATTTAAATAATGATTTTTTCTAACACTTTTGCATATTTTAAGCACTTCTAGAGCTACCTTTGTGAGACGAAGAGTTAGAGAGGCATTTCGCCCTGCGGGTGTTGTACCATCTGCTAAGTCTGGAGGTCGTTTTCTAATGATATATAGCTGCCTGGCTTCATCAGGGCCAGGGGAGATGTTTTACGTTATGGAAGAATGAACTCCACAACATTTCGAGCACCATGTTGTTACAAGTTTTAGAGCTATTTATCTATAAATTGCATTTCACAACACCAAGAAAGGAAGTTATATTTCAGCAGGACAATGCCCCATGTCATCATCCAACTACACCAAACATAGGTTTGGGGATATTGGAATCACCCTTATAAAATGACCAACACAGAGCCTTGAACTTTTTATTAAATAGTTGGGTTGTAAAACAGAATTGAATTTAGGGACACCTTGAATGATAAAAAACATTGCCATTCTGGAAATAATGAGGAACGGTCCGTCGTAAAGAGGCTGTAACAGAGAGCGAGCTGAGGCGCAAATGATACCCCCACCATAAAATTAGAACAAGATGCCATCACCTTTGTCACAGAGGCGGGTTGATTAGCAAGAACTTTGCGGGAGGAAGTGGGCGGAAGTTGGCCATCGCGCGTACCAAATTATCCCCGTACGAAAGTTGATCGAGGAGAGCCAATGGTGAAAGATGGTCATAAGAAGAAAATTATTACCCAGGAGGACCGATGTGCGTAGCGTAGCCCAACTTTACAGTAGTACAGTATAAATCCTCATTCTTACAGGAACAAATTCTAAGTAAAATCAGAGGAAACTTGTCCACCAACGTAATAGAAGGGCTCGTGGAACAGAGAGATGCTTTGAGCTGCTAGTGGAACCGTTTGATAGATCTGTTGCTCTTAGCGTGTGGGGTGCAAATTGAAGGAGCCGATGACTAACATGACCAATTGTCATTGATGTGATTTGAATTGGCTCTCTTGATCAGTTATGATCTATGAATGGAAACAAAATTACGAGAACTAAGCTGAGATGAAATCTCGAATAATGGCCAATGCTCAAATGTCACGATAGCCAAAGCATCACATCAAAGAGTGAATCAATCGATCATGGTCAAAACATAACTAGGCTTACAAGATTGCGAAAGATGATAAACAGATCGACCTGAAACGCGACCAAACGCAAGGAAGGTAGAGGAAAGGGGTCCAAACGAAGCATGGCGTGACGATGAACTTTGGTGTGCTGCCAAGAAATACTGGCGCGAGTTCATTTTGCTACGTTGGCGGTCTTAATTGGGTATACAAAACGACGTGCGTTTGCTTCCAAGCAGCTCGAAAACCGAAATTAAAAAATCCTTTAATTTGTTAAAAAAACACTTTGACTAATGGCTAGAGTAAAGGGAGAACAAGGAGAGTCATTCAAAACAAATTCTATCAGGATACGCCTGATAGTGTTGTCCTGTAGTTCTAATTAACGAACATCAAATTCAGAAGAATTATCCAGGATTTTTGTTTCTGCGCTCTGCTCTTGTGCAGCCCCAGGCTATTCTGGTTAACCCCATAAATTAAAGCTTTACTCTTGTGTCAGAGAGAGAGAGAGAGAGAGAAAGAGAGAGAGAGCAAGCGAGAGAGAGAGAGAGAGAGCGAGAGAGAGAGAGAGTAACCCGGACAAAGAGGCCTAGGGAGTATCTCACGGACGAAAGGGCCTTCAACCAGCGTCTTTCGGTAAACTTCCGGGGCGATAACGAAGCGAGACGAGTCAAACTGGAGCCCGAAACCCAAATAAGCAAGAGGACACTAAGCCCTTGCCCGTCGCGCCTTTGAGACGGAGTGGGACCCGCTTCCGATGGCAAACAAAATCGCTTCCGGCGAAGTCGTATATATTTCCCAGCACGGGAACGAGCAAAGCAGTATTCAAGCAGAAGTCAGGCAGTACTCACGCAGTATCCAAGCAGTAATCGAGAAGGTTCGTTGGAATCAGTCAAAGACACGACGTGCCACTTCTCAAGCGACTCTCCGGCACTCTAAGGGCTCGAAGGCAAGAAACAGGTTGTTCAGAGCTACTGCAGTCAAGGACGTAAAGACTTATTTTGGGATAACGCGCTCCGCTATGTGCCCTGAAAGGATACTCACTCGAACAACCACTCAAGCCCCCCTCCCCTACTTGGAAAATCGCAAGCCTACTACATTTTTCTCTATCACAGTCGAAGAGGCGTGACGCTTTTCGACTACGAAGCTTAACCTCATCATCTCTTCCTGTTTTCTTTCGGGTAAATATTGTGCTACTTACAGTTCGTGCCGAAGCATTCGTTGTAAATTAATTATCTTTTGCTGAACGATTAGTTTTCTCCCTAGTGTATCATTTATTGTTAAATTCTTTTATTTGCTTGTATAATAATAAAGATTATTGTGTTTCCCTTGTTTAAATCCCAGAACCACATAAAAAACCATTGAAATATTTGACTGAATCGGTCAATGGTAGGAAACGCACTCACATATCCCACGCACTTAAAAAGGGGCATTCTTACGCGTCTGCTTGTCGCCTCTTCTACCGCGTCTAAGGAGGGCAAGCGATGTTCATTGAAGCCTACCTGACCTACGACATCCTGCAATCCACACCTGAACAGTTCCATCAATCACCACTCCCATGTCAATGGGTTATACTCAAGTTTAAGGGGACCGAAAGCCATCCCGTTTCCTCACTCAAACCTAGAAGCTAGCCTACGCTGAGTCAACAATTCCGCTTGAGGTCTGGGACATTCACTCTGAGTCAGCGGGAGGCGCAGATATGGTCGAATGACCGACGAGCTCTATTGGTAAAGGCATTACTAAGCATCGAGTTATAATTCCATACGCTCAACACATTTCTCTCAATTTGTACAGGTTTAGGCCTCTGCGGAGTTTTCTTCCAAGCGACCAGGTAGCAATAAGGTGGGGATTCCATATTCATTTGTCACTAACATCAACACCGAAGCTATCCTAAACGAGCTGTGTGACCACTATTTGGCGCATGGGGACTGGCACGAGTGCAGACAAGGGAAGAACGATGACCGAGGGCGACACAGAGTTTCCTTCGACGAAGGAATAACCAACAAGGGAATTACATCAGTAGACTTAAGGCAAGCAGTCACGTTTATTTTTCTTCTCACATTCACTGTCTCTCTTTCTCTCTTCCTAATTATGTTGGTATAAAAAAATATTATGTCACTAAAACTGTTACGTGTAAACCTCCTATGCCGTAGTTTATCCTCTAGCTCTCTGTCGCTTATTCGGTCTCATCATCTTCACCTTCCCAATCTTCGTTAATCCGTTCAAACTAGAAAGGCAAGTGGATCTTGGGTCAACCACTAGTGCCTCCTCTTCCACTTTGCATGCTGATCTATCTTTCCGAATTTTAGACCAGTTTTCTGGTCTTCCCTTTCAAATCGACAGTGGAGCAGAAGGCAATGTTCTTCCTTCTTCTTCTGCTCACACAGCTTGCCTTACTTTGGATGTTGACCCTCGCGTAAGGTACAGTATACATAATGTTTGTCTCTTTCAATCTTTCTCGCGTTTTTCGAAAGACTTTTATCAAATCATAGGATTAATCTCTAGTATTTGGTCTCGACTTTCTCTCTGCCCACGATCTTTTGGTCACTTGTTAGAATTGTAAACTTGTCGATCCCAGCACCTCTCTCACTGTTTCTGGATCTTTCTTTGCTTTTAAAACTTCTCTCTTGTTTGTCCGTCTCTCTTCGGCTCGAAGCGACTTTCAATCTCATCTACTCTAGTTTCTGGCTCCTACGCTGCTTCCTTCCGGGATGGGCTGATTAAATATATTGTTTCACAGGATAAAGACTACTAGAAGACCTATTTTCGTTTGACCTAGATGTCTAGTAACAGAGAGACTCTCGATAGTGTGTTAGGAGTTCGAGTATATGCTTGAAGCTTGCCTAGATCACCAGTCAACGTCTCCTTGGCCTTCTCCACTCCACGCAGTGCCGAATTCTACAACCAATCATTTTAGGGCAGTAGGCGATTACAGGAGGTGAGCGCTTTGGGAAATATATCCCTTAGCATACATCACAGATTTCTCTTCTTTTTTTGTTGTGCTGACTTCTCTCGTCCAACCTTTACCTGTTTTTAACCAGAACTTTGTTTGTTCAGATGATAGTTAATCGAATACTATTACTACTACACCCCAATCTTTTAAAATGTTTCGTGCAGGATTTGCAATAGTAGTAAGATCTTTGACTTATTATGAATCATGTTCCGACAAGTTTTCCTTTCATCTTTTACTATCTTGACGGCCTACTGACAGCAACTTCGTCTTCAAAGGAACATATTTTTTCATATTAGTAAAGTTTTTTAGTAATATATCATATAAAAACAGCGAAGAGGAATGCACAAAGGCTATAACCCCCAAAAGGGCGCAGCGCGCGGCATTGCCTTAAAGCGTAAGTAATAGAAAAAAGTTGTCAAAGAGAAAACAAAAATGAAAAACAGAGAGCTCTTGGCATCTTAAAACCAGAGAAAAGGAGAGCGATACAGCGAGTAAAAGTTAGATGTGTGACTATGGAATCACTGCAAGATCCACTCCTAAAAGACCACCGTGGACAATTAATGGTTCATTCACTGGTTCGAAAGTGATTGGTAGCCATTTAAACATGCGATGCATAAAATACCCGACCATGAAACAGGTAGTACTGGATTACGTTATGAGTAGCGAGGTAACATCTGCAACCTGGCACGTCTTGAAGAGCTCGTATCCTATTCAGTACTTCTTACTGTCTCTTCAGTGTATTACAACTGGCTTTTCTCGTACTCCATATTTCTCCTGAAGTGATTCATTCACTCGAGGACAAAGTTGCAGCTATTCTTCACTTTTTAATTCTATCTTTGTTCAAAGAACTTCCTTGATTGTGTAATGCGAATAAAATTTACTTCAAATTCATCCCTGATTGTGCAAGTGAAATACAAGTGCTGAACATTCTGCTCTCTAAATCTAAGAGACCCTCTACGATCATAACCGAACGTGGGCGCCAATTTTAATCCAATCAATTTCAATCGCTTACGTCTGTTATCAGTTCTTTCTTTTGCTTGTGCACCACAAGTCATCAGTCTCAGAACAGGAATCTCCGCAAAATCATGCGGTGTGTTGGATGACAAGTCGGGGCTGATTTTATGTGGAAATAGTTCCTCTAAGAAAGATGACCTGTTCTGTTCTTTTGTAGAGGTAGACTATAATATCAATCTTCGCCTTCTAGAGAAATACTTTTCTTCTTCTGACAGTCCTTTATCTTCAACTCTCGACTTACTTTCATACAGGAATAATTTGGTACGAGCGATAACTGAGATTCGCCCTACTTCTTTGAGAGTGCCTGCTAATTTGCACCAACGAAATTGACATCTTGTTCGCATGATTCTGTCTGTTAGGACTTGCTTGCTTTTCGTTACAGCCTCTTTAGGATGGATTGATCCTAATCATTTTTCGTCCTTCAGCGTGGCAATAAACGTGATAGTCTTTTACAAGACTGACTGAAATCTGCTTCTATTGACGTTTTTTACCCCTAAACAGACATTGTCTGTACATATATGTATTGATCAAATTGATTCAGACATGTCGGAAAACTTATTTTTTTAGTTACCTTCAACTCTCCATTCTTCTTTTGAACCTTCCTCTTCGTCCCAATTGCTACAGCCCCAGACTCCTTTGCTGGTCCCTACTTCACCAGCGTAGCCAAACATGGGCATTACTTCACTGCGAGATGGACTAGATAGCACTCCTATCTAGTCTCATACTTTACAAATCATCAGTTCACTAGCGCAACCTCATCGGCTTACGAACATTTCGATATCGTCCTCGGTTGTGGCTTTCGACAGTGCCTTGCTCGCCTTTGGATATATTGCTCTCAGTCAGCGCTCTATCATACGAACCAGCTCGGCTCGTTTGATAAAAAGGCCATGTCGATTCCTGAACTTTTGTTATCATTATATTAAAGGGCTAATTTTCTCTTGAGATATGATTTTCTCTTAACACGAGTGATTTAGTGATTCATTTGTCATTTTCACTTCTAATATATTATCACAATGATTTTCATTTCTCTTTTCAATATAATATTCAGTTTACTCGCTCCGCCATGCTTCCTTCATCCTTTACAACCAGGTAAACTTTATTCCCATTGGGTGAAGTCAATAGAACGCCTTTGCGGAGAGAGAACTTTAATTCGTTTGACCATTCCCTACCATACCAAATACATTTATAAGATCCTCCCTGAAGAATATATTCCTTTCATTTACCCCTCTTTTAGCCAAGGTCCAAATTCAACTCTCACTCAACCTCAACATACATGAATTCTGTAATTCTACAAAACCATTTCTAATTAAAATCTTAATTAGGTCGCAACTTGATTCAAAACAAGATAAGGAAAGAACATAAACTTAGTAATAAGTAGGTTTTGTTTCGATTTTATCTCTTCTATTTTTTTTTGCATGACCCTGGCCCTTAATTGTAAGAAGTTTATAAGTAGTCAAAATACGTACATGAATGCTAAAATGACCCAACCCCTCCCCCCACACACACATACCAAGTAGCAGAAAATCCTTGGCTGCCTGAGGCTCAGGTCACGATTTTCGATGCTCAATTTAGGAGACCACGTTCTGTTTCTTTAAATGTGTCCCTTTTAAGTTGACTCTTCCTATGCGAAGCGAAGCGCGCTAAAGACTTGAAATCGCATTTTAAGTTTCTTAATTTACTAATGAAATGATTATGCTTTCCTTTTTACCTATCGTATTCTTTTCGTTGTTCGAAAGCTAAGCTTTCGGAATGAATATCAAAAGAGAAAGAAGACCTAGAAACAGAAAAAGGCAAAATATAATTCTAAGACTGCTATTATCCACTCATTTTTTATGGTAGGTAGAATATTAGTCTTTACAGTAAGTGATAAACATTATCCAGTGTTTCTTTAAAAGACTACTAAAAGACCATTGAGTTATTATTTATATCAAGTTGGAACGAAAGTAAAGATTTTCTATAGTATAGCTTTAGGTAGTATTTATTTAAGTGGTGCTCCATTTTATTGTTTAGGAATGCTACAAGATCACATCAGATATGTTTTTCTATATGAGTTTCATAAAGGTTTCCATGAAAGTACAGCGACAAAATCCATTCAGAGCACTTAAAGGGATGATGCAGTAAGTGAAAAAAGTTATAAGGCGTGGTTTCCCCGGTTACGAAGTGGGGATTTCATTCTAAAAGACGGACCAAAGGAAGGCCGTCCGAAAGAATTTGACTCAAGAGAGTTGGGAACTGATGTCACAGCAAAGTCTACTACAACCCTTAGGGAAGTTAGAAGAATTTTTGTAACCCATACAACTGTTCTACGCCAATTGAAAAGGATTGGAAATGTTCCGGTGATTGAAAAATGGCCCACCACGAACTGTCCACGGCAAATCTGTAACAGCGTGTAACTTTTTGTGAGTTATTGTTCTCACGTTAACTTCAGGCACCCTTTTGGGGGCAAACTTGTTACTGGTGATGAAAAGTAGATCTTTTATCAGAACGTAAAACGCCGCCGTTCCTGGATCAGTCGAGAAGGCAGAATTTTTTAATAACCGTAGGAAGGACTTCATCACCAAAGGATTATGTTGAATGTATGGTAGGATATTGGAGGAATTGCCGATTACAAATTGTTGGAGAACAATCAAAGAATTAATGATAATCGCGACTGCAATTAACTTCGTCATTTGAGAGCCGTTTTGAGCCAAAGGCAACCCGCAGACGTGTCGTGGTCGGGATACTCCCAAGAGGAGGTCCATCCCGCAATGCTCACGCGAGTAACGTCTCCATAAAGCAACGCCTGGGAGATCTTTGTACGGCGGAAGGAGTCTTTTTTTGTAGACCCCTATCGCACCTTTTACGGGAGAAACGATCTATACAAAAGGAACGGAGTTCATATTTCCTTTAAAGGGAAGGCTGTACTCGCAAACATCATCCAGGATGTTGTAAAGCTGACCCAAAGAAGTCTCAGGCCCCGAGTAAAGGAGGACATGCGCCAGTACACCCGTGTTACTCCAGGAAAGACATTTTCTGAGGTCACAAAGAGGGGAGTTACAATGCCACAGAGAAACAAAGCGGGAAACGGAAGAGCGTAGGAAGTCCTACAGTCGGGGACTCCCTCAAAGTTCTTCTGTATAATGTGAGGTCTATCAGAAACGAGTTTCTTGAACTTCGCGGCCTCGTAGTGACAGAAGAACCAGAGATGGTGGCCATTACAGAGTCGTCGATAAAAACTTCAAACCGAGATTTTGAAGGCGAATTCACGATTCCAGGTTACCGACTCTTCCTAAAAGATAGGCCTGGCAGGGAGGGTGGCGGTGTGATGTTGTATGTCAAGGATACATACAACTCGACAAAATGCAACATCGTATCCCACCACGAGCTGCTAGGTGTAGATCTAGAAATAGGTCCTGCCAAATACAGGACCCTGGTGCTTTATAGATCTCCTGCCCAACTCGTTGAAAAGAACAGGGATCTGTACCAGCTACTATGAGAACTTGTCGAAGACAGAGTGTGTATCGTCATGGGGGATTTCAATACACAAGTTGACTGGGAAACCAAAGAACCATGTGGCGAGAACGCGCTACTCCTGGAATTCGCGGACAACGACTTCCTGACTCAATGGGTGAGAGAGCCAACGAGAGGAAACAATATTCTTGACTTGGTTTTAACATCAGAGGATGACATCGTTAAGGAGCTCTCTGTAGGCGAAGAGATCGGTGGTAGTGAACACCGACTAGTTAGATTTGTAGTTAAAATCCACAAGGTACAGTCCGCGACGCGAGAATCGAGGTAACTTGATTTGAGAAGGGCAGATTTCGTAGGTCTCCGTGCAGGACTGGCTGATGCTAGATGGGAAGGGTGCAATAATGTTGAAGACTTGTGGAACAGTCTCAAAAGTAAGTTCATGAGTATTCAGTCACAATTTATCCCTATGAAAAGCCTACATCGGTCTTCCGTTCAACCAAGGTGGTTCAATCAAGAAATTGGTCAACTACTGAGGAAGAAGAGATCTGTGTACCGCCAGTCAAAGATTTCTCGGTGACTTTGACGAGTACCGTAGGCTAGCAAGGAGAGTGAAGTCCACTATAAGGGCGGCAAAACGTGCCGAAGAGGTCCGAGTGGCAAGACTGTGTAAATGGAATCCCCCTGAGTTCTTCGGTTATGTAAACAGCCGTAAACCAATCCGCCGCACGATTGAGATTGACCCTTTGGTAAATAGGGAAGGTGCATTAAAGCACTCGGATGCAGAAAAGGCAAACCTCCTAAACGACTTCTTCTTTTCAGTGTTCACTGAAGAGCGTGGTCCCACCTCTCAGCCCATTGAGTCTCACTTGAGTGAAAATCTCGAAGTAATAGACTTCACCCTAGCCGAAGTAGAGGAAAAAATATCCGACCTAAAGACGAATAAGTCCCCTGGTCCGGACGGGTTTCTCCCTGGGGTGTTGAAGAAAATGCGTGATGAGGTGGCACCACATCTGACCACAATCTTCAACACTTCGATCCGGACTGGACGCGTTCCTGGAGACTGGCGTGATGCGGAGGTGACTCCGATCTTCAAGAAAGGAGACCAACTACCGACCTATCAGTTTAACCTGGATAGTCGGTAAAATCATGGAAAGAATCATGGTGAACAATATAAGGTCATATTTGGAGTCAAACCTGCTATTAAAGAGTTCCCAGCACGGCTTCTGAAGTCACCGGTCATGCCTAACGAACCTTATAGAATTCTTCCACTTCGTTTTCAGTGAGCATGATCGGGATAAAGCGGTAGCTGTTGTCTATCTAGACTTTCAAAAAGCCTTTGGCAAGATACCACACCGCCACCTTCTTGGTAAAGTGCCTGCGCTGGGCATAGACGGAAATGTAGCAGGTTGGATAAAGAACTAGCTAAGAGGCAGACGGCAACGGGTAGTGCTGAATTGACAAGCTTTTAAGTGGTGTTCCCCAAGGTTCTGTCGTGAGCCCACTACTGTTCATCATCTATGTTAATGATATGGATGGTGAAGTAGTTGCAAAGATTTCCAAATTTGCCGACGATACCAAACTTGGTATGAACGTTGCAAAGGAAAGAAATACTGCCCGGCTACAGGAAGATATTCGGAAGATTGGGGAGTGATCGGACACGTGGCAAGTGCCTTTTAATGTGAACAAATGCAAAGTGATGCATATCGGCCACTGAAACCCCCAATCTCATTATATCCTTAAGGGCACTGCTATTGAATCCACCGACACTGAGAAGGACTTGGGTTAACTATAACTAGTGATCTCAAGTTCTCGAGGCAGTGTATTGAGGCGGAGAAGAAAGCCCAAAGGATGCTAGGTTATATAAAGCGACAGTTTGGATATCGGAACAAGGAAATAGTACTCTATCTGTACAATTCACTTGTCCGACCGCACCTGGAGTATGCCGTATAATTTTGGATTCCTTCATTTCGAAAGGTCATCGCGAGATTGGAACGCGTGCAAGGCAGGGCAACCAAACTGATTCTCTCTCTCTATCAGACGTAAAAGTTATGAAGATAGATTAAGGGAATTAGATCTGTTCTCGTTGGAAACCCGTAGACTGCGTGGTCAGCTAATCAAAGTTTTCAAACTACTTCGAGGGTTCGACAATGTTGACTACAGGGATATTTTCAGCCTTAATGAGAGCAGAAAAAGAAATTACGGCTTTAAACTTGAGCTGAAGCGTTACAACCGCGATCTGTGTGGGAAACTTTTCACGTACAGTATCTGCGGTAGCTGGAACGCACTTCCGGTGTAGGTTGTCAACAGCAATTTTGTTGACCAGTTCGTCAAGACTAGACAAAGTCTTGAAAAGTGGCCGTTTAGGGAGGACGTAAGGCAATTGAGCGGGGATGTGCCCGCTCGACAGCTAGTCCAAAGGTACCCTCATTGAATGGACCGTAAGATCTTCTAGGGTACTTATTTTCCTTGTAGCTCTTTAACAACAGAATTTCTGTCATCCTCCATCACGATAATACCTTACTCGAGGGATCAAAGATCTCTTGGAGGAACTCGATTATGAAATATTGTTTCATCTTCCTTATTTTCTCGAACTTGCTCTTTTTGTTACCATTTGTTTAGGAGATTACAAAACAATTTGGATGGTCTTAGGTTAACATTGAAAGAAGAGGTTGATAACGAGTTGGATTCATATTTTGCTTCAAAACCTTAAGAATTTTAAAAGTCAGATGAAATCAAGTTCTAGAAAGCAATGGAAGTTATGTTTTCACCCCCAAATTAAAAAACAAAGTTTTTCTATTAAAAAAGTTGACCATATTAAAATAATTGAACTTCAAATTAAAATAGTTGACTTTCATATTAAAATAATTGAACTTCAAATTTAAAAAGTTGTCTTTCTTATTTAACAAATTCAACCCTTCAAGTTAAAAAGTTGACATTTAAATTTTAAGAAGTTGACTTTATTTAAAAGTTGACATTTAATTTTTAAAAGTTGACCTTCAAATTAAAATAATTGGATTTCAAATTAAAAATGTTGACCTTCATTTTAAAAAGCTGGATTTCAAATTAAAAAAATGATCCTCCAATTTTAAAAGTTGATTTTCAAATTAAAATAAATGAATTTCCCCCGCCTGGGGGCTAACCCGTATTTATACTCAATCCGCCCGCACTTGGGCAGGGAGTCGAACCGAGGCTTTTGGAACCATTAGGCCATTTCAGTGCCCAATGTTCCCCCTTTGGTTGTCCATGTGCTGTAAGGTCGTTCCTTGCTTCCCTTCTCCAAGCCTTGCGACCTGAAGGTGGTGTTGAGCCCATCTTTTATTTCCGTTACTATTATCTTTGTACAGGATATTATTTCGTTTTTTTTTAGAGATCTCTTAATTTTATACACGTAAAAAGATACCAGTATTGCAAATTAGCATTATACAATATTTTCCCAGTGCAGTATTTGAAAAAATATTCACTTGGTTACTGAGAGGGCTGAGTTATGCATAGCAACGGTTGCTATGGGCACGAAAGAGCTGCCAATGAGGATATGAAGAGAAGAAATCCCACAACCGACGAAAATAGGCTCTCTAGCGTCACAGTAGAGAGTTGACCGAAATGTTGGAAACGTTTGGAAGATGAGTGAGGGATAATTGTATTTTTTCTAATTTTAAGCAGTTTATCATTACAAATGCATGTAGTAAGTATGTAATACTGTCGATATGACTCTTACAAATGTTTTTATGTATAAAAGATGGTACTTCATGAAGAAATAAGTGGATGAGAAGAGAAAACACTAGGTTATTTTTGCGTAGGTTGGTGGCGAAATTAGTGCTGTTGATGTTGTACACAATTCAGATGATATCAGATTTTTTTCATTGAATTACATTTGTTTTAAATTGAAAGTCACTTTTTAATGTTGAAAGTCAGCTTTTTAAATTGAAGGCCAAATTTAAAACTTTAAATCAAAATATTTTAATTTGAAAGTCAACTTTTAAAACTTGAATGTCAACTATTTTAATTTGAACTTCGACTTTTTAATTTTCTAGTCAACCTTTAAAATATGAGTCTTTTTTTTATATTTAGTTAATTTTGTTTAAAAAAATATAAAAGTCAACTTTTAAAATTTGATGTTCAATTTTTTTTAAATATGAAAGTCAACTTTTTAAAAGTTTGATGTTCACTCTTTTAATTTGAGGGTGAAAAGGTGTAGGTCATATAGTCAAACGAATCAGATCGCGAGAAAATATAGTATGACCTAAATGAGATAAGTGATTCATGGGTTACATGACAGGAGAATTTTAATTTCAGGAGGTGGAAAGTTATGCAAATTGACTTTCGAAATGAAAACTTCGTTTATACGTTAGGCAACCATCGATGAGAAAATGTTTTTTTTTTAAATGGATATCGGTCTATTAATTTCGAGCTACTTCAATTTTTCAAAGCACTGCGTCTAAATCTGATTGGTCAAACATCACTAGTGACTTTCCTCAGGGGTCAGTCCTGGTTCCTGTATTATTTGTTATTTCGTAAAAAACTTAGATTCATGACTACTAAGAAAGATTACCAAATAGTACATTCAGTTTTATTGCGAGAAATTTAAAATTACAGAGAAGAGAAATATGACTTCTCTTATTCAAATCACTCGTGCGTCCAACGCTGAAATATGCAGCTCACTTCTGTTATGCTTATCTGTAAAAAGGACATAGATGCATTAAGGAGAGTACATCGAAGTGGGACGAAACTCATTACGGAGAACGAACAAGACCCTATGAAGAGGGAAATAAAGAATTAAATAGCTCTCGCTTGAAGATAGACGCCTTCTCGGCCAATTGATAGAAGTCTTCAAAATTCTAAAGATTTTCGATAATATAAAATTATATATATATATATATATATATATATATATATATATATATATATATATATATATATATATATATATATATATATATATAGGGGAAACTAAGCGCTACAAGAAACATATAAAATTGGAAGGTTCAGATTGTCTGACTATTTGTCACTCCAATCTAGTCAGACAATCTGAGCCTTCCAATTTTACATGTTTCTTGTAGCGCTTAGTTTCCCTTTAAATATTTTCCGCGCCATGATTGGCCAATTTTTGTAATACTTATGTTGGCGTAGAAATACTAAATGTAGCAATTTGTGAATAATTCCATTTCCAAGGTGTGCAGCGGCAGGGTATACCTCCTACAACAATGCAGGCAGAAACATCGAAGTATTACTTGACAGACAATACGTGACAAGAATCGGACCAGAATTCCCGACATACATTACAGGAAATGCAGCAACGAAACCTGATATTGTTTTATCCAGTATCAGGTTTCCATACAACTACTACATTGAACCGGGCCCCATAATTCCGAGGGACTACCAGGCTATTAAAATTACAATTGGCGTAAACCCAATTCAAATTGCAATCCCAGAACGCAAATGCTATAAGCAGGCGAACTGGAAAATCTACAAAAATTACCTTATAAATTATATCCCAGACCCTTTACTCGATCCCAATTTAGAAAAGCTAGATGAAGAGCTGGATAAAATCACCGACCTCCTAATTAAAGCAGATGAAAATAGTATTCCCCGTATCAAATATAAAACCCTTTCACCTCCCGTTTGTACCCCTCCCATGAAAGCCTTTGCCCAAGAATATAGGGACCTGTCCAATGTAGTGGCGCTGATAGGCACCAACCACAATGCCCATAGAAGAATAAGACAGATTAAAGACGAACTCCAGACACTAATTACGGACCAACAAATACTGATATGGGACAGACTGATTGAAGAGCTCGACATAGAAAGAGACTCACGCACATTCTAGCAGACATTTAGACGGTTAAAAGGACAACCTCCACAGAAAAAAATGACACTCATACACGACGGTATAGAAATTGACGAAACTGAAGAGATTGAGGAAATGTTTAGGATTTTCTGGTCTTCAATCTTCAAAATTACCCCCGAAGAAAATGACAATTATGACATCGATTTCGAAAATGACATAATGCAACAGCTAAACACACAAATACACCAAACCTTCCCTCATCATTGTGTGTCGCAGGAAAGAGTGATGGAGGGCTATGGGAATAAAATAACTGCCCAAGAGCACTCCGTTGCACTAAAATCCTTTCGTCAAAGAGCATCGAGTACCACGGGGCTGACCAGGGAGAACTTCATCAAGGCCCCGCCTAACGTTCTGAGTGGGCTTCTTAACATCATGAATGCCGCTCTGAACACGGGCTACTTTCCCGATCAGTAGAAGGTGGCCAAGATGATTTTCATTCCCAAATTAGAAAAGCTCCCGAACTGCCCTGCCAGCTTTCGGCCGATATCTCTCTTAAAATTTGCTGGCAAAGTCTTCGAGAAGATATTGGCAAATAGGGTCAACTCTTTTCTCGATGAAGCCAACTTGCATAATGAGCAACAACACGGCTTCAGAAGGAAAAGAGAGACTGACATGGCACCAGCCGTTATTACGGAAAAGCTTGCAAAGATCAAGACAGGCAAAAGGCATGCCGAACTGGTGCTCTGCGATGTCAAAAAAGCTTTTGATAAGGTTTGGAAGAGACGACTACAGTTTAAGATCCTTCAAGTAGGCCTTAAACCCATTCTTGAGAGGATTCTATGCGATTACATAATGGAGAGGAGAGCATATATACATATCAGAGAACACAAAGGCCCCGAATTCGAGCTCGAATCAGGGGTCCCACAAGGGGGCTGTCTCAGTCCCCTTTTATACAACATTTATACAAGTGACTTACCACAACCTCTATCCGAAAGTACAATATACGTCCAGTTCGCTGACGACATATCGCAAATTTGTACCGCCGCTTACGTTCACAGGGAATTTATGGCGAGAAATATGTTTAGGAAGATATCTAACGTCAACTCTTTCGAGAGGAAATGGAAGATATCAACCAATGACCAAAAATTCAAAATAATTATCATGTTTCGCAGGACCTTCAACGATAAACGAGTAGAAGGGGAGATAATCCCCTACTGCCTGGAAGGGACGTCAAGAGAGATTTGAGGGATTTTTATAGGTTCCGTGACCTAACTCGCTCAAATAAACTCAAAATATTCAATGCGTGCATTCGCTCGAGATTCTTGTACCCCCCGGTGCCGTTGAACGCGAGCGCCACGACCCACATTGCGAAATTTCAAGTCATCCAGAACAAAGCAGTGTTACTCATTACTAACACCCGAAGAAGAGAACAAAAAGACAGAGGGAGCTCCACGACTCGGTTGGATTATCTCCAATCAACGTGGCGCTCCACAAGAGAGCTAAGAGGATATGGGAAGCTATTGGCGCCCGCTTGACCCATGAATTCTCTCGTACACACTTAGAAATCGAAGTATACCGACAAGTAAGACCATTCAAAAGTAGTAAATTACACTCTGATGATGACGTGACTCCGAAATACACGTGACAGAACTGACAAAAAACATCCAATGTAATTGCAAAACTCAAACTAAAAAATCCAAATTCACTATTTAAATTCAAATTCAATTTAAATTCATTTAGAATGATAATAATAAAACTTTTTCAAAAACTCACAGCGGGAATAAAACCCCGCCAAAAATAAAGGCTTGAATGCCTAAAGATCATTAAGATCGAAAACAATAATTAAATTAACTATGATTAATTTAATTAAATAAACTATAAATTTATAATTTATAGTTTATTAAATAAAGAAAACATAACCAAAAACATACAAATCGACAGAGCTACCCTTTCACCAGGGACCTTTTTATTCTGTCTCCTACACATCATCTATTCTTTAAACTCACCCTTTAACCACTTTACTCTCTTACTATTCTCCTCTAAATCTACCTATATTTCATCTCTTATTATGTCCAAAGTCCAAATTCCATTTCTGTTCATTCTCTAAAGATGACCTAACCTGGTCGAAAGACGTCTAGGAATAAAGAATGTCATTCGCGGATGTTTTTTCTCGCCTCGAAAACCCCGTTAAAAAACTTGTAAGAAATATTAAGAAACTACAAGTTAAAATTAATAACGCTGCCACAGCCGTGGACTTCAATAGAACCTGCATATATATATATATATATATATATATATATATATATATATATATATATATATATATATATATATATACTAGGAGTATAAAGGGCCAGGAAATGGCTCTAGACATTTAGTGGTCGGACGTTTCGAACCGCAACTGGTATGATCATCAGCGAGTAAAGAGGGAGAGGGAGGAAAAATATTAACACAAAAGATATTAAAATACAGTAAATAATTGTTTCAAATAAAAAAAAGCAGCGTAAAGAAAGGTAAATCAATAAAATGGACAAAATGCAACAAATCAGATTCTGAAGAATAGATAAATAAGAGGTAATATATATATATATATATATATATATATATATATATATATATATATATATATATATATATATATATATCTATATATATAGAGAGAGAGAGAGAGAGAGAGAGAGAGAGAGAAAAAAACGAAAAAAATGCAAAAAACAAACAAACAAAACAACAACAAATAACAACAATAATACAAAAAGCAAAAGCAAAAGCAAAAAGGCAACATGCAAGAGGCGCACTCCGGCATCGGGGGCAGGTACGCCTCTCCACGGCGCATGAACATGCGACGGACATAAAAACACACACTTGAAAACAACAACCTCCAAAACAGTTAATAAAGTGGAGGATGCCAGCCTCCTCCCAAAAGTCGTATAGTTCACAAGTCTGTGTGCACGAATCCGTCCTGAATGCACTAGACAAGCGTTAGCTATCCCGCTAGTCCCGGTACCAGGGCAGGTAAGTTGCGCGAAGATCACCCAGACTGGGACATTGCACAAGGATGTGTCCAAAAGTCTGGGGGACAACGCAGTCTTAACGGTATGGCGCAGGCGAGCGCTCCATGAAATCGCTGTGCGTCCCGCGAGTGTGTCCAATTCAGAGACGACAGAAAGCAACCTGAAGCCTTCGGAGCACTATGGCACGCAACTTTGAGTTCCCCCCCACCGTCTTCAATCTTCTTAGCCAAGCAGCTCGGAGAGCTGCCAGTATTCCTGCCAGGTAATCGGTCTGAGGAAGAGGAAAACGCTTGTCTGGTCGCCTAGTACGCGCGGACTCTTTGGCCCCCTGATTGACGCTCTCATGACCCTCAATTCCTACATGCCCAAGACCCCAGCAGAAGATATTCTCGACATCCGTCCGGCTCACCAGAGCCGTTGCGTCACGGATATCGCGAACATGAAGATGCGGAGATTCAAATGCCTAGAGTGAACTCAGGGCACTTTGTAGGTCGCTTTAAATTACAATCCGGTCTCCGAATCGGGCACGTCGCGTTATCCCCCGTACCGAGAGGTGTATTGCAACCAACCCGGCCGTGAAGACAGACGCAGCGCCTGGTAGAGCCCCGCTAACACAAAACAGGGGATACAGCGTGGAAACCAACTCCATCTTATGATTTGGAGCCATCCGTATACACGCGTGACACGAAGTGTGCTCCAAAAAGGCCGAACGCAATGCTCCAGGTGCTGTAGAACATTTGGGAGCAGTGGTGGGGCGAAAAATAGCCAAAGGTGGTACACTTCAGATTGGTTCCTGGTAAGAACCAGGGGTGCCACCGACCTGATAGCTATACCTAGCTCACGTAGGAGTTTCCGAGCCCTAAACCCAAATTGTTTAGAGTATGACTGGCATCTCTCAGTGGCATAGGCGCCGTTGAGATCAACTGCGAATGCAGTGAGAGTTGCTGGCGAGAAAAAGAGACACCGGGCTCGCGTGTAGAGGCGAATAATGCACTATTCAGGGCGCAGAATGAGTAGCATCTCCACAGCATCGACAGGTAAGCTCTCACTAACGGAAATGCTGAAGGCACCTGTCGTAAGGCGAACGCTGGCGTGGTGGATAGAGTTTACCTTCTGCAATATACGCTTGGCTGCAGATGAATAAAAATCGCATCTGTAGACGAGTTTCGAACGAACAAAGGATCGATAAAAAAGTAAGGCAGTAGCCCTATCAGAGTCCCAGGCGCTGAAGGTTACGCAGCTAAGAATATCCATGTACGGGTACAAGAGCCCCTAAAGCTGCAAATATGAACCTCCCAGGTGAGGCTTCGGTCAAATACAAAACAAAAGAAACAGTGTGAGTGTGGACCGTGGATGGCGGCAGAAGTGTACCACCTTAGTCTTGGCCAAGGAAACCCAAAACCTGTGCACTTCGGTATAGCGAGAGACGCGGTTTAATGCCTGTTGGATCCTACGCTCCAGAGTTGGCATCTGAGCCGTGCCAAAAAAGATCGAAAGGTCGTCAACGTAGAGGGTAGCGTGAACATCTTCCAGCAGCACTGAGATTATGCCATTGATGCTTATGGCAAAGAGTATGACACTGATTACATTTACCTTCGTCACAACATCTTGATGCTACATTGAGCCGGAGAAGGATCCCTCTCACCCGTACGCAGAATCAACGATCTAGGAAAAAATTCAGATATAAAGATTTGGAGGCGTCCTCTCTCCCAATCGTGTGGAGAGTCTTCATGATACCGTATCGCCATGCGGTATCATAGGCCTTCTCCATATCGAAAAACACCGTGGCGTAATGCTGTCTACGAAGGAAGGCATCGCAGGCAGCATCTTCCAGTCGGAGCAGAGCATCTGACGTGGAGTGGAATTTACGGAAGCCACACTATACACAATACAGATGGCTTGCGCTGTCCAGAAAGACGGTTAATCTAACGTTTACCAATTTCTCCATCATCTTGCGTACGCAAGAGGTTAAAGAGATTGTGCGGAAACCGGCCGATGTAGAGTGGTCTGTCCCCTGTTTTCTAAAAACGAACACATTATCGATTCGCCAGGAGTCTGGCAGGATACCCTCTACCCAGATAATGTTAAACAAATCTAACAGCACGGTCATGCCTTGCTCAACCAGGTGTCGAAGCATCGCGAACGGGACATCGTCCCGACCAGGGGCGGTGCCCGAGCAGCGAGAGGGGGACGCAACACACTCAAAGTAAAACTGTCGTTGAAGCGTTCTTCGCCTCTGCAGGTAATGTCCAGTCGGCGGCTGGGTGGAAGTCCCTTGTGCCAGCAGCTCTATTAGGGCAGCACTAGGGGTGGGTAGAACTCGAAGAAAGGTTCCGAATGGGCGTGAAAAAAACCGTGCTCGTAGGCCTGGAGGGACTGTAAGTAATGGAATGGGTGTCTTTCTTAACATAGATGCATAAGACGTCCTCGCAAAACGAGAGCCGATCCTGTGCCTGAACGGCCAAGATTGGTTTTTCAAGGAGAAGGGCACCACATTGCTTCGTAGAAGCTGGCTGCGGCTCTCCCAATTGATACACTTGGCCACAAACGATTTGGAATTATCGTGTGCTGCCTTGGATCATCTTACCCAGACTTCGGGTAACCCCGAATTTACACGTCTACATGAGCAATTCGTATGGCCGCAGCCGTGGCAGTAGTACCACCTCCGTAGTGTTGCCACGAAAGTCTTCACTCGGTAGCGATAACAGCCGGAACGCACCGACTCAGGAAACTTGTAATAGTCGAACGTGACGAAGAGCATAGGGGTGGGTCTCGAAGCTCCTTCCTGTTTTCTCATACCACGCTCGATCTTGACCGCTCCATAGTCGGCCAGCTCTAGGGTGATGTCCTCAATGGAGTAGTCAACGAGTTCCCTCACATAAACTACTTTCACAAAGCTCATGGTAGAGTGCGGCGTCACACTCACCGGCGTGCCATAAAGTTTCCGAAGGGCACTAATAATGGCCGCCTCGGAGAGACTTGAAGCATTTGCCAGAAGTCTTCCGTCAGAGGAACGGGTCACTTTCGGCTCAATACCAATTATGCTAGTTAGAGCTCTCCTCTGATGGGTCATGTTGTCTTTAAACAACATGCTACCATCAGTGGAGCAAATAACAAGGAAGTTTTTCCAGCGGGCTCAAAAACGCCAAGTAATCTCCGAGTGAGGGGCCCCGACGTAATCGAGGCTCTGCTCTGCCCAGTTGCACTTTAAGTCTTGGTCAGGGACTCGCCGCCTGGAGGAGCATCGGGGCCTTACATGCCGTGGTTGCTTGCCGAAACGACAGCGGACACGTCCAGCCCCGTGGCTTCCGCGGATGGAGAGTAGCTCTTAGTCCTTTTCCTCTTGTTTCCTTGTCTTTTTAGGAGTGGAGGGTGGGGAATGAACCCGTTTCTCTTCTCCGCTATCGGGAGCAACTAGGCCAGGGGCATCACCCAGGAAATGAGTTCCTTCCTCTCCTTGTAATGCCAGGAAGCCCGAGCTGTCTGAGGAGGATCTTGCACAGAGGCAGAATCAGGTTCAGTGCTTGGCACCGAGACCAGATTCGACCTAGTGGAAGATCCTGCCATCTGGGGCTGGTTCACTTCAGGGACCAAGTTCATCCCAGAGGGAGGGGAAGCTCCATGTGGCCATCTCCTCCCCCAAGATATCCTGGATCCTCCTCGAGGTAGCTTTTGTCTCTTTGTCCACCGGCGCGAACCGGCATCTGCCGTGGAGGATCCAGGAAAAAGCCATCCCGTCCTGACGATTTTGGTGCGTTCAGCTTTCGCAGTTTCGTTTCAATCTCTTCATCAATGGTGTTAATACCTCTGAAGCAATGACTCCTGCTTCTAACGTAATGTTGGGTGCTAGAACCTCGCCATTCTTCTCTTTTGTGAATACCGATGAAAAGTAATCATTAGGATGATTGATAATGGTAAGGTTCGTGTTTCTTTCGATCCAATCGTTGTCCTTTAGATCGCCGATACGTTGGCCTACTCTCTTTCTCTCTCTCTCTCTTTCTGACTCTCTTCGCCGTAAGGGACACGGCGATTTGCCTTCCTGGCTGCCGTGCTGACGGAACTCAGTGCCCCGCTCGGCCCCAGGTTCGCTTCTTTGTCTTTCTGGACCCCTTGTCTTCTTACCCTGCTTCCTTACTTTCCATACAACCTCTCCCACATCTTTCTCTGGTCGGCCTGTAATTTCACAGGGCAGATACCGACAAGCTTTTTCTCCCCCAACTATCCTGGATCGGGACTGAGGGGGGAGAGCAACGCCCTTCACCCCTGAGCTCCGGTTACTGGATTTTTAACAACCTGCTTTATACCCACCAACACTTTCCTCACATACCCTTTCTTTCTCCTTTCACTGCCTATCCATTTTTCGCCGTGCCTAAGGTGGAGCAGCCATGCCGATGTGCTGCCAGGGCACTAGGCGGAAGGAATGACCTTAAATGGCGGCACCTGGTTATGCTGGCCCCCTGTTCACCCCTCGCAGAGTGGGAAATTGCGTGGGCTGATGAGCGTTTGCTTCCCGTTATAATAATAGGGTCCCTATGCCCATATATGAAAATTCTCAATCCAATACTTCCGCATTACCTTCCCGTGCGAGAGGTTGTATGGAAAGTGAGGAAGCGGGGTAGGAAGACAGGGGGTTCAGAAAGAAGAAGAGGCTAAGCTGGGGCCCGACGGGGCGTTGAGTCCTCTCAGCATGGCGGCCAGGAAGGCAAATCGCCGTGTCCCTTACGGCGAAGAGAGTCAGAGAGAAATATATATATATATATATATATATATATATATATATATATATATATATATAGAGAGAGAGAGAGAGAGAGAGAGAGAGAGAGAGAGAGAGAGTAGGCCAACGTATCGGCGATCTAAAGGACAACGATTCGATCTAAAGAAACACGAACCTTGACATTGTCAACCATCCTAATGATTACTTTTCATCGGTATTCACGTAAAGAGAAGAATGGCGAGGTTCTAGCATCCAACATTACGTTAGAAGCAGGAATAATTCCTTTAGAGGTATTAAACACCATTGATGAAGAGATTGAAACGAAACTGCGAAAGCTGAACGCACCAAACTCGTCAGGACGGGATGGCAATTATCCAAACAGTGCGTTGAAGTCGATTAGAAAGCATAGCGCCTGTTAAGCTATATAAAGAGACAATTTACTTTCCGAAATAAGGAGGTTGTTTGGAAGTTTACAACTCGTTGTCTAGACGTCGATTGGAATATGCGGTACAGTTTTTGCCCCAAAGTATTCGAAAGGAGATCGATCACTTGGAAAGGATGCAAGCCCGGGCAACAAAACTAATCCCATCGATAAGAAACAGGAACTAACGGACACGTCTGCAAAATCTGGGCCTTTTCTCTCTAGATACCCGGAAGCTGTGTGGACAACTGATAGGAGAATTCGAGGTTCTTTGAAGTTTAGAAGAAATTGATCGCATGAAGTTGGAATTATCGCGGTTTCGGTTTAGATTACTTGGGAAACTTCTTCATTTACAATATAGTTGAATCCTGGAATCGGCTTCCTGTCACAGTAGTTAATAGCAATAATATTGAAGAGTTCAAGAAACAACTGGATAAGGTACACAAAGCTGAGGAAAATTAGCGAAAGGAATCAATCGAAATCTTAGAAAAATTTCAGCTTTTCCGTCAAGATTCCAAGTTATGCTCTTTTTTTCAACATTCCTAGGTCGTTCTTCAATTTTCCCTCTCGGATATTGAGGTGGGAGAGGTGGTTGGGAAGAGTCTTCATTTTAGAAACGTGCGACTCTACATCTCACTATGTCAGTCGTGTCCGTTTTGCTTTTTTTTTCTATTTTGGTAATAACATTCTAACTATTCGGCCGATTCTAACGAAATTTGAAACCCTTAAGTTGTTTTACATTCTCTTTCGAATGATATAATGACAAAAGTCCTCACACGGTTAGCCTTGGAATTATTGAAAGTTTTGAAGGTCATAATGTTATAAATCGGAATAAGTGAGATCACGCGACTTTGGTCAGCAGACCTTGTTTGATATGTTTTCTCTCATACCAGTATGTTCGGTCTTCCTATACGCTGCCTCCTCGGTATGGTTCGCAAGAACTTTTAAGGTACTTTGTTTCCTTGTAAATCTCCTTGCAACACACACACAAATTTTCTCTCCTCTCTTTCTCTCTTTTACTTTCTCTCGCTCTTTATTCTTACAATATAGTCCTTTATATTCATTCTTTTGAATTTTTAACTTCCGCCAACTCCACCACTTTGTAAAAGAACCCATACCCATAGCGTATCGTGAGATATTAAAAGGATATTTAATTTAAAAATAAAGCGATAACCCACAACAGCATTTCTGCCAGAAAACTTTAAAGATGTCCGCATAAAGATGGTAAAGTTAAGGTGAGTGAAAAGTGGAAGGGAAGGGCACAAGGTGGTGTCAACAACTTGAGGCAGAAAGGAACAGGATGGATGCAACTCTCTTGAACGTGGAAAGGGTGGTAATCTGAATCAAGGTAATCGCAGAAGCAGACCGAAAAAGGAGAGGGGATTCCCATTATAGGAGGCATAAACCACCGGCAGCGGAGACGGACATAGGTGCCATAGAATAAAAAAACCCTCCCCAAACACCTTCTTATTCTCTTATGCACACGATAATTGTCGCCACTTTTTATTTATTCTTGAGATAAAGCAAATTCTCTTTATGAATGATTAAAGCCGAGCTTTGAATTGAGTTTATGAATTATAAATATTTCCAAAATTGGGCCAAGAAGAGTCCAAAATTCCGAGAAAGTGGAAGTGAGTAGCAGAAAAAATAGTTTTAACTCTGCTTTATACGAGCTTCGTCTAATATCTCCGAGGACTTTTGGTGGAAATCATATTCAGCTTTACGGAGCAGAAGAAAAAGGTTTATTATCCTCTGAGATAACTTCATAAACCCCTTTAAAGAGCTATTTAATGGTAATATAAGCTTTTTGTTCTCAATTCTTAAGACCCATTATAGAATTGCTAGGCAAGTTTTCATTTCGTCATTCCACTTTGGGCTTTTTGTTACTCCTGCATAGGCACCATTAGAAGCAAAATTCGCAGCTAATTAAAACGGACTGTTAAGAGAGAGACTCGTTTCTGCAACAGGAAGCTTTTCGACGTTTTGGAAACATTTCTCTTAGTTAGCTCGACGTTTCAATCCCCTTGGGATGAAACTTCTCAAAGCTTTTTCTACACACAAACCGAAATCTCACGAGCGAAAATTTTTCCATATATATATATACACAAAAACCTGTTTGGAAGCATAAAGTATATTAAAATGGGACTAGTTTCGATCTTTAGCTTCCCATATCATCATCAGCTGTAAACGAAAAGAAAATGACAAAAAATGTATAAGAAACAGGCAACTGACATTTATGTAGGGGCGTTAACTTAGGCTGATTGACACTATCCTTTAAGAATAAGTTTAGGGCAAGGGGATTACTTTTTTACTGCCCTTCAGTCAAATTGAAATTCGGGATTTCTTTACAGAATGAGGATTCGCTAATTTTCTTTTATTATAATCGATCATAATAAAGGGAAAAATTAATTATCGAATCCTCATTCATTAAAGGAATACCGAATTTCAACGTTATCTTTGCTAAATACATTTTAAAGATGCTTGCGTTATGTGAGACGAACATGAAAATGCTCACAAGAGTAAATAGAATGTGATTAGCTGTGACTCTCGGTGGTACGAGTAAAGACGGGATGACTTTGTTGTTGAATTAGGATTGGCCTGATCGAATGGTTGATATGAATATAGGTAACAAACGAGAATTGCACAGGTGAAATTGTTCTCGGTTGTAATGTATAGGACCTGCAAGTGAGGCTGAGGAGGTAAGATTCTGTAATAACTTGGAGTAACGAGTGTTGGATGGAATTGGGAACGGGTCTAGGCTGAAAGTCAAAGAAGACATGAACGCATGAATAGATGAGGTTGAGAAAAGCATTACAGAAGATGTGGGTGCATGTGAAAAAGATGAGCATATGGAAAGTATTGTAGATTTCTACGCTGAAACTTGTGAGGCAAAAAGGTTTCCTACAGCAAAAGTAAGGAGGTGAATAGTATGATTGATCTACTGCTGAGAACGAATATGCTGGAAGATGTGTCTGATATGAAAACCATGTGAGATATGAGTATAGGCCCATAAAACCACATGGTTGTGCTTTCTATTGGTTGTATGTCGATGAGAAGAGTTGGAGAAGTCAGCGAGAAAGTGGAGTCAGACGTGAAGGGGCATAGATTAGTGAAAAGTGAAAGAGAAAGATTGCTTGAAACAGGGGGAGAGGGAATAAGCGTGATCACGTGAATATACAAAATGTGAAACAAGTTAAAAAGAATTTAGAAAGAGTAGTGCAAAAATGACATGGATACGCGAAACCAAGAAAGCAGAAAGTGGAATACTGAGTAGCGGAATAATGTGAAATATATAGTGGAGAGGGACCTTTTAGAGTGCAGATTAGTATGACAAAAAGATGCGGATGTGTGGCTATAAGGAGATGAAAGTGCAGTAAGACATGTGATTAATCATAGCAGCAAGGACGCTCCTAACTTTAATATGCGAGGGAAAAAGTGTCATTCGAAAAGAGAAATTAAAAGGGAAATCAATACAAATTGACAAGTTGAATGGGATGCTGGGTGTAAGAATGGTAGAGTGAGTAAAAAACGAATGGGTAAGAGGTATATAGGGTGTAAAAAAAGATGTGAATGATGTATCCTCATTTACGTGTTAGCCGTGTTAGTCGAAGGGAAAATTTTGAGGAAGGATGTTTAGAAGAACGAGTAAAAGATGGATAAATTATGTAAGTGTGTAAAAAAAGGGGATTTACCTGGGTGGTAATATGTATGATAGGTGTGCATGGAAGGTGTGGGGGAGGGATGTGGGGGTGAGGTGGGCGTGAATGTGTCTTTCTGGCTGGGGGTAGATCTTGCTTTGGCGAGATGCTCCATTATTAACACCCCGTCGCTATGAAGGACCAATGGTGAGGAAAAATGGAGGGAGCGTTTTTGCATAATGGAGACAAAAAGCTGGGATTGGAATGGGACATCAATGGCGTTGATGCAAGCCGACTCCAATTTAGAGGAGAAAACAGTTATGGTGATTATGATACAAAGCTAAATGTTGGTAACCCAGTGGAGGTGATTTAATTTTTTGGTTTAGGATGGGTTGGAAACTGGGAACAGAAGTGAAAAACAAGTAAACACAAACAATTGTTCACCCTGAACCACGCTAATAGCTTGGTAGGGAAAGTTAGGATTCTCGGTTCTCTTTGAATTAATTATGATGAAACTTTTTCCAGCTGGTCTGTACGATATAGCAACACTGATGTTATGTTTTCATTGTGCTGTTTTACGTCCTTCAATTTTTATTTCAGATTCGTCGTTTTGGCGGGAACCGCGCTAATAACTTTTGAATAAAAATAACACATTTAGACATATTTGGGAGAAAACGAAAGAAAATTATATAGGCATACCTTACGTATATAATTAACAGAAAGCCATAATTATAATAAACGATTGATGAACATAGTGAATTATTTGACAACATGAGCGCCATCTCGACAGGTGACTTCACAAACACTATCATGCATGGAATCTGTCAATTTCTTAATAGTAGCAAGTGGGCTGCCTCTGCTATAGCTTTAATGGTCGCTCATAAGGATTTTTCAGACAAAAATTGACGTCCATCGGCATAAACATCTTGTTTGATGATGGACCACAAATTTTTGATTGGGTTGAGATCCGGAGAGGCTGGCGGCCACACCATCAACTTGTCACTTTGTATGCTGTAAGAGCCTAGGAACGCTTGGGTAACCATGGCAGAGTGTGATGGAGCGTTGTCATGGATGAAAACGAGAGTCCTTAGAAGTAACAACGGTATGTCGTCTTTCCAGAGATCCAAGACCTCCTTCAAGAGAATGCAGTAGGTGACTGCGGTCAGTTTAACCGCATTAGGAACCCTGATTGGGCCAAAAGTCTGTGTCCAATTATACCTGCCCACATCATGACTCATCCTCCCTCCTCTTGATGTCGCAGAGGTTTGTAGCGCTCATCTTCGAAATAGACCCAACCATTTGCTCAACCATCAGATTCGTCAATGGTCGCCCTTGTCTCGCCAGTGAAGAGACCGCAACTCATGTCAAAGGTCATGTGTTTCCGGAGCCATTGAAGCCTCAAAGTCTCGTGACGGGGCAATGAGAAGACAGTTTCAGGAGAGCTCGCACGGAAACCATAGTCCCTAGGATACGGTTCAAGAGAGTCTTCGGTACATAGAGACAACTAGTTGCGGTGAAAATGACTTTGCTTGTTTATACTGGTTTCCCACGTAACTGGTGGCCAATATTCATCAAATCCCTAGCTGTTACAGTGTTGGAGGTGCCATAATCGGATCGCTTCTTCCTTAGCGAAGGGTCCTTCAGAAATCGTTTAACCGTGTGCAAACGGCGAACTAACTTCTCCGCAATAACATGAACAGAGGTTCCTTCAGCACTTTCCTTGATGACGAAATCCAATTGTTTTTCAAGAGGATAGATGCTATTAACGTGGTTTGCCCTCAAAACGACTAATCCGAAGTAAAAATTGAAGGACATAACACAGCATAATGAAAACAAAGCATTAGTGTTTTAGTCTTGTTCACATCAGCTGGGAAAAGTTTCATTAAATTTTATTCACAGAGAACTGAGAAATCTTAACTTTTCCTACCAAGTTACGAGTTTTAGCGTGGTTCAAGGTGTATAAGCAAAGGACTTAAATCTACCCTAATAGGCAGCTCCTATGAACTATATATGGGCACTCCCTAGATCTGTCATTGATGCTTAAAGATACAGATCCAGAAGTGAGTCCCCAAATTAGGACATCCCCCACCAGTTACTAAGCCATGGATTGAGATCCTTTGCTCAGAATTTCCACCTGGAAGGAATTTCAGAAATCACTCGCCTTATCATTTTTGAAGGACAAATCCTGTGATACATTCATTCTTTAGGTCAGGGGTCACCAAACCTTTTTCACAGTGGGCCACATAACTGAGAGGATGAAGAGCACGAGCCACATAATCATTTTGTTCAATACAATATATTGAATACACAAAAAATAAAGACAACGAACTATTTATTTACCAATACACTAGATACAAAATATACCAAAAATAAAGACAACAAACATATTTATTTACCAAAAAGTTACCAAAGAAGGCGTCGTTAGCAATAAGATACGAGGGGTGGTCAATAAGTTTTGCGAATCGGTAGGACAAAAGAGAGGAAGGGGGATGGTTGTTTGTGGGGGTGTTAGGACAAGTTATGCCAAGTCAGGACCTGCAGCTGCACACTCCTGCTTCGTCTATTTAAGAAGCAGTAGCCAATCACAGATCGTCAGTCACAAATTTTTCAACAATGGAGAAGGTTGAGCACCGCGCAGTGATCAAATCTTTGACCAAGAAAGGCAAGAATGCAAAAGAGATCCATGAACTAATGGTTGCAGTGTACACTGAAACCGCCCCTTCCTATGCAACCATTGCTGGATGGAATAGGGAGTTCCGCCATAGTCGTGAGTCCCTTGAAGATGGCCCCCGTCCAGGACGCCCGTCAGACGTGACCAACGAGGACAATGTGGCCCGTGTGGAGAGGAGGATCCTCGAAAATCGACCGGTGAAGGTCGAAGAAATTGAGCAAGAACTTGGAATAGCACATGGAAGTGTAATCAACATCATCCACGACAATTTGGCCATGACCAAGGTCTCTGCCCGTTGGGTGCCTAGAAACCTCACGCCCCATGATCGACTTCAACGTCGTCAAAGTCCACAAGGCCAGAGTTGCACAAGCTGCCCTGCGCGAGTGCGGATTTGAGGAGCTCAACCATCATCCCTACAGTCCAGATCTGGCCCCTAGCGACTACTTTTTATTCCGCCAGCTCAAGGCTGCACTGCGTGGACGCCGGTTTGGGGACGATGAAGATGTCCAGCTCGCCATCCAGGAGTGGATTGAACAGCAGTCGTCGGGAGATTTCTGGTTGTCGGGAATTCGAAGCCTCAAGGACAAGTGGCGCAAGTGCATTGAAGTTGAGGGTAGTTATATTAAAGAATAATAAAACACTTTTACTCATATCTCGTTTCATTATATCCGAATTGCAAAACTTATTGACCGCCCCTCGTAGTATTATCACACCCAGTGCGCACATATCCGAGTCTCACAAACTAAGCAGCCAAAAAGGTTAGTGAGATTTGTGAACTTGGCGTTAAGCTTTTAAGATATCATCAATATTTGCTTTGTAATTGCTGCATCCACGGTGCAGCGGCAAGCCGCATGAACTCACCTCGAGGGCCGGATCTCGCCCGCGGGCCGTAGTTTGGAGACTCCTGATTTAGGTTGACGTGTAAGATACCCACAGAGCATGTGAACTTAAACAACTTGAAACAATAAGGTTCAGAATCACAAAATTGACCTCAACCTAACCTTTTGGCCTCATTTTATATACATACATTATACACATTGGCCTACACGCAGATGAAGGAAAGACAGTAGAATAGGCGGACAGACGCTCTGGTAGTACAGCAATGGAAATCTCAACTAAAAATGGGATATTTCGTATATCTAAAATGCTTATTGAAATTAAATATAATATAAATAAGTGTCTTGACATCAAAAGTTTCCAAATTCACGCTTTTCATTATATCGAAGCCAAAGAATTAAAATTCCGAGTCATCTTTCTCGTCCAGGATTTATGAATTCTGAACTATTCCATTATGATGAGCGAAAACTTCCCCAAATTAATGACAAGGAATCAATAAAGAAGGAGACCATCAGGGCTACGATCGAAGGAAAACAAGGGGAAAAGAAGATTCTAGTCAAGCCCTTATTTGAATGTTATCCTATGAAATAGTAATGGCGAGCGAGAATCCGAAATGACGTCATTGAAATAAAATCCATGTTATGAGATCACGCGCTAATAAAATTCGCACGTATTTGCACTCATGCTGAATGGAGGGTCCGTTAAAACATTGATTGCATGTTTTGGGGAATGTTTTGCATTGAATTTTAGATGTGTGGAAAGCACTTTATATGTATCTGACTATATACATAGTTTATGTTTTAAAATGTATGGAATAAAAAATTAATAGCGGCGATTGAAACTCAAAGGTGTATCTAAAAGCAAGTCCGCATATATTTACAGCAACAATATTTAAATCACTGCCTTTATTGCAAGTAATATATATATATATATATATATATATATATATATATATATATATATATATATATATATATATATATATATATAGTACAAGAGAAAGAAGGATCGCCTCCTTCACTGTGCCGTCCTCTGCTCTCTTTGATTCTGGATTCTTCTAATGCCCCTTTCTCTTGCCTTTAAAAAAACTCCGGTTTCTTGTCTCATTTGCTCATTCGCGTCCAATTCTTCTTCCTCTTGTACTATATGTATTTATAGTCAGCTACACCAGGTTTCTGCATCTTTCTTCCTGTCTTCAAAGTTATTTGAAAGACAAAATAAAAAAATGGCGTAGCCCTGTGGTGGTTGTATTATCATCCGCAGATCCTGTAGTTGCTCTTTCTTTATATATATATATATATATATATATATATATATATATATATATATATATATATATATATATATATAATAATAATAAAAGCGTGCAATAATTGTAGCACTAAATTAAATTGAACAACCATCAAAGAAAATCAAGCAAACAGTGATTTTTCGAGACTGTAACAAACGTCTCCTGTTCTAGCAAATCGGTTTTGTTAAATCAAACTCATGCAATTTTTTTATAATCGAACCATTTTAAATATTATCTGCAACTCATGAACAACGACTTGTAACAAATAGTGAAAGCAGATCAAACAAATAAACCATATAAAGGCACTAATAGTATTATAAACGAAACAAAAAATCTCAGGGAATGGTTTTGGTTGAAAATTTCTTGTTCTTCCTTAATGGAAAATTGATGTTGGCAGTCAGGAATAAAATAGCGTCTGGGTAACCCGTTTCGAAAAGAGATCTAAATGGGAAGACAAATAAATCACTTTGAACTTTCTGGAACAGGAAATTAAGGGCCAGAATATTATAAAAGTATCGTCACTATTACGTCCTTTTCCAAATTCTCTAGGGAGCGTTGAGATAAACACGCATCATAATAAGAAAAACTAAGCTATATGCATTATGACGTCATAATTAGTAAATTTTATAGTCACTTAATTATGATCTTGTGAATGGTGATGCCAAAAAATAGTAATTCATTCAGTCACAGAGAAGTTGAATGGATGCGTGGAAATGAATGCGGTACATCATTATTTGTAATAATCTGAAATGCATTAGTGAAAAAAAGACCCGGATTACTATGGTGTATGATTTGCTTAGGACAATAAGGAAACTAATATTGAGTCATTTCTTGGGGAAGACAAGAAAAAAAATAATTAAAATATTAGAAATATAGAGTTTGAGATTTTTTTATAGATGGAGGAGATTAAAAATTCGGGTCTTAGTAAAGCATGAGATACACAAAATGCGAGAAGGTGGTTGAAATATAGCAATTAATGGCTATGTATTAGAGAAGATTTCAGGATCTTGGTAGATCATATGATTAAATAAATTCGGGATTATGCCCGCCCTCGAATTTTTGGATGATATATATATATATATATATATATATATATATATATATATATATATATATATATATATATATATATATATATTATATATATATATATATATATATATATATATATATATATATATATATATATATATATATATATATATATATATATATACAAAGAAAGAGCAAATATAAGTTCTGCGGGTGATAACAACCACCACAGGGCTTTCGCCTTATTTATTTTCTGCCTTTCAACACAACTTTTGAAGACAGAAAGAAAGATGTAGAAACCTTTTTTTGCAGACTATATAATAATACAGTACAAGAAAGAGAAATTCAACGCGAATGAGAAATAAGACAAGAAACAGGTGTTTTTTTTAGAGGTAAGAGAAAGGGACATTAGAAGAACATTAGAATCAAAGAGAGCAGAGGGTGGCACAATGGAGGAAATCCGTTACCGAGAAGACAGAAATAACGCCAAGTCTGCTGATTGCCTGTCAGGTGCTCTGACCGGCAATCAGCAGACCCGGGTCCAGGGCTCAGCCAGGAATTTCAAACTTTTTTTCCTTGACTAATCTTCGGGTTCAAGCCAAATTTTCTACGCCATTTCACTATAAGTCTTCCTATGACCCTTTTGTTTCACGCATCTTAAAGAGAAAAACAAACAAACAAATATTTTCTAGAACAACGACAGAAAAGAAATGTCTCTGCCAGACGCAACAAACCGGTCACAGTGGTAAGGCTCAATCAAATGCAGTCTCCATCAGACGCGGACTCATTGGGGAGGGGCTACACCCCCTCCAACTTTTTAACCAGTTTATGTTTATATTTAATTTTTAAGCCATTCTTGTATTATGCTATTCATAAAGAGTTATGTAATAATATAGAATATATATAACTACGGTTTTTAAACTGTTGCGATCGAATGTATCTTATATGATACATGTCTAAAATACAGGTAAATCTCAAAAATAATGATTAAATTCAGTATTATACCTTAGCTAATGTCCCAAAAAATACAATAAATCACAATTCATACTTTTCTGATTTGTGGGGAAAATTCGGATCTGAGAGAGTTGGTCCTCACTCCGTATTTGAGATGCTGTTATTTATTATCAATACTGTCTATGATAACCCTTATTAATGCTCTCTTCTCAGATTACTCAAGGGGAGGAATTTAGGTTAGCTCCCCCCGAATTTTTATCCCGGCTCCGCCACTGATCTCCATCCCCAAATAAGCACACAAACAACACACCATCATGATCGACCAAGACATCGACACCTGGTGGTACCACCAGAAACCAGACGGAGCTCAACACTTATCCATTATATTCCCAACACTCACGACCATTAAGGCCAGACAAAGGGTGCTGGATCTATGGGAGAACTCCGTTCGGTCCTCGGAGTCCGTCGGTTTATGGGGTGAACTTTACCAGGGGACAACTTGAGAAAGTAAAAGGATATAAGGAATTTCCTTTGTACTCCTCCTAAAGTGGCTGGGAGGAAAGGGCGTAGGAAATTTCAGGAGATAAACTGAAGTTTATAAAGGAAGTCGAATTAACTTATTATTCATGATCTGCGCTGGAGATCCCTCAAACTTATTTATCTCCCAACTCAATTCGGAGTTTCAAAATTTTGAAAAGAAATTTAGAAGTTAAGTAAAAAAATCTATAATTTATTCGGTGATGTCCACAGTCGCCCCAAAGGTTTCTTTCGTCCTACAGTGGCGAGAATTTTTGTTAGAAGACAAAAAGTTTTTATTAATTCCGAAAAAAAGCTTAAAATAGACAGAATATATTTGCATTGGCTGAAGGAAAACCAGAAAAGTGATAATTAATGGTATTTTAGATCGAAAAAAACGGAAGACGAAAAAAAGTGAGCTCAAAGAGGCGAAGTTGACCGGTTAGTGGAGTAATGCTGTTACCATAGTAACGATTTGCCTCCTTGACACCTCATCGGATACGGCCTGGGGGACGCTCCACGCCAACAAGTGGCCACATCTAGACCAATCTTAGATCCCTACTATATTTTATACATCCACTTGCTTAGGGAGTCGAGCACCCCCTAGATGGACCCGATAAGTTGTCTAGGAAATAAAACGTTGCTATGGAAACCGCATTTCATCGCTTTGTCATTGAAGTTCTTTTCAATGGAATAACTTTAAAAATGTAATGTTTTTTTTTTTAATGAATAAGAACTGAGCCGGGACAAGCCAGGTAATACTTTTTAGGACATTACGCCCCCCTCTTCCCCTTCCTCGAACTTTGTGTAGCTTAGTAGAGAGGAGGTACCAATCAGAACCTTCCCATATAACAAAGAAATAAACGGAAAGGTTCAACTTACATAAGCGTGCGATCTACTTACAAACGTAATTTTTCTTAAATATCTTATCTACACCCTCAATTCTACTAAGGCGGTTCCACCCCCTATTTCCCTTTAAATATTAACATTACATATATATTTTGGGGTATGTTAAAATGTATTACAATTATTTATTTTAATAATCTGGTAAGATTAAAATTGTTTAGTACATTGAATGTAGTTTTAGGTTGGATTTGGTATATAATCCAGCCCAACTCATTTAAAAACTTAATCTTGGTCCCCATTTCAAGAGGTCAAACTAACCTAACCTAACCTAACTCAACCCAATCTAACCTAACCTAAAAAAAAACTAACCTAACCTAACCTAACCGAATTTAACCTAGGTCCGTATCTTTTTTTGACAAATATCAATGTAAATCCTAGACTTAATAGCACCAAGAAAAATATATGCATTAAAATAAATCAATAACTGGAACAAGAAAACTAAAAATACTGAAAAGAAATTCTTGAAACCAAACTTTAAAAGTAAAAAAGAGATATTATTTGGCCCTCTGGCTAATGCTACCAAGCAGACAACAATACACCATTACTAAAAAAAAATCACTTTGAGGTCTCCATCCGTCACAGATGCTCTGGCAAGAGACTCCATTAGCTCTCCCCACCAAGCGGAGCCCATTTCAGCTCCAGCATGTCCCCAGGGAAAGGCGAAACCCCGTCTGCGGTGACTGGGTGCACAGGTGGGGCAGAAATCAATGAGCCACTCGGGGCAGAATACGGGCGAGACACCGAGGGAGAAGGGGAATTTCGGTCAATTATTCAGAAGGTGTTGTAATCCACCGGGGGTGAAAAGGTGTAGGGGGAGGTGATCGAATGAAAGAGTTATGTTAAGGAAGCAGCTGAAAGATCGTATCTTAAAGTCACCCGAAAGACATAGTTAATATAATCCAAGGTACGGACGTAATCCTTGGGGGACTTCATTCTAACGTTTCTGAGAGTGAAACTCCGATGACGGGGTGAAACTGTGTGTGGGTCCATTGCCGAAACCGAACCCAGGTCTGATTTAGTCGGAGTGTATCGTGGTACCACTAGACCACGCGTTACATTCAGTTCACCATAAATATGTAGAATGGTGCCAGAGACCAGTGTGTAAGTAAATAGATAACACCATCCATCACTTGGCTAGGAGTGACTTACGCAATCGGATAATAAAACCAAAATAAAGATCAGAAGGACAATCGCTAGCGAGCATGAGGGCACGAGGGGCAGGTCCTCGTTTGCGGTGTGTGTGGTGTCTGGAACTATTTTTGCATTTGATACCAAACCAGCGATCAGTTAAGAAGGTTAGTTAACACAAGGAAAGGGGACCCGTTCCCCTTGGAACAGATGAGAATAATATATGCTTGTGTGTTGTGCTGAGAAGACGGGAGAGGAAAGATAGAATATTGTGATTAGTTATGTGTCTGATGATATATGAAAAATCTACCTACTCCCGTTGAGATAAGCATAGCGCCTCCACCAATCACTCGTCAGATTTATACGTGACCTTACTTTTGTTTCTTCTCTCGCTTAAGAGTAAACATGACACGTCGACCACAGAGAACCAACGCCCATCTCTGAATTTCATGGTTCAGAATTTGCTTCTACCCATTTTCTGGTATCTGCGTCCCATTAGAGGAAACTGAGCTCGAAAAACGCCCCACTTTTTCCCAAAGGCGCATAAGAAATTTTACCTGCCTCTTCTGCCATGGCTGATATTTGACCATAAACCAAAGAGCAAATATTCTCAATCACCTCCAATTTACTGGCGCATCCACGTCTCCCCATAAACAACTTTGCCTTCCTTCTAGGTACCACTTTTCAGGTCCCTGGCTCTTCCAATCCTGGCCACTCCCTGTCTACTGGATATTCAGTTTTCATCTAACCAATAAATGCGTTTCCTTCCTGGGGAAATGATTGAATGAAAGGTGTGGCCGGAAGCTTTGCCTGTTGGTTCCGGGTTAGAGTCCAGCAAAATGACGTCATAAGAACTCTGAATATGCAATTAGGGAATGGGTTCGTTTAAAACTCCATTAAAGACGGCAAGGAGGGGTGGGGCGCTGGGGTTATTGATTGATTTCATAGTGTTAACAAAGCGAGGGAAGCTTCCTTCTGTTTACTTGTGAACTGAAAGATGGACGCATAAAAAGCAAGAGAGAAAGAAGGCGAAGAGGAAAGGAACTGCAATAAAATGATGTGTAATCCAAAGAGGTCATTTTCACTAAGCCGAAAAGGAAGAATGGCGATAAAGCAACAGGAAGAAATAAAAAGATTGGTGGAAGAATGAAGATGACCAGAATTGCGGCAGGAGGTCACTTCAACCCTAAATGCTGGGATCGAAACGACAGATTGTCCAAATAGTTCGTAGAAAGTAGACAAAAACTCAAAATTACGAACTTAACTCTTGCTGGAACGTGGAAAAAGAACGATGGGGGATGCAAAAATGAAAAGAAAGGGCACTCAGAAGCAGTAGCCACAAAGGATCGAGGATGAAAAGGACTAGTGGGGTTTATAAGATGCATTTCCATACTTCCAGGACAAAGAAGGTGCAAACTAGTCAAAAGGGGACCATTCAGGTATTTCCTTATGGACCCCTTCCTTAAATTATCTAAAGAAGGCAAGATTTAATCATCGAGAATAAAAGGCAATTTGTGTAATCCAACGGGGACTGTGATAAAGAGAGGTAAAAAAGGACAATAAAAAAAATAAAGAGAAAAATCATTAGGGGAAAAAACGTGGTTCAGGAGTACTGTCCCCCAAAGCCTCTTCTATTTTAAATGCTGGGGTCCAGAGGGTACGTTTACTCTTTTTATATAAGGCACATGTTCATACATAGGGGACGAAATATTCAGAAGTGCGAACTTGAATCTTTTGATGGAAGGTTGGAGAAGTTAAAGCTGTCTGGTATCTGGTTTATTATAATGTAGACCTTCACTCGAGACGGGACTTGGGGGTTACTTCTAGGCGCTCTGCTACCTATCTACTTGACTCGCTGGGTTCTCGGCGGATGCCAGCCTGGAACTGCTATCTCTTTTGTCAACTTGTTTCACCGTTCCTGGTTTTTGACTAGATATCTAATTAATGGCTATCTTTCTGTTGACCTGGCTAGTTGGTTACCTGGTGTTATGCTTGCCCTGCAAAGGTGTATTTTGGTAGCACTTTGCTGCCTGGTTACCACTGCCTGCCTAGGAATGCTCGCTTTTCTTGGCACTATGTTTCATGGCTGGATGAACTCTTGTAGTTGCTCGCTACGGATAAAAATAACAGGTATCTCTATAAAATAAATATCCATTATGAATCCATCTGAGCAAAATGGGTAAACCCTCGTAAACAAAGTCATAAGAAATAAAATATACCGATATAGAAAACAAATAAGCCCCTAAATATTACTAAGAAATGCAAAAAAAAATCTGACAAGAAAATATAAACCCCCGACGATATCAAATGGAAAAACACCGGCTAGAACACACCATTTGATATCGTCTGGGGTTTATATTTTCTTGTCAGATTTTTTTTTGCATTTCTTAGTAATATTTAGGGGCTTATTTGTTTTCTATATCGGTATATTTTATTTCTTATGACTTTGTTTACGAGGGTTTACCCATTTTGCTCAGATGGATTCATAATGGATATTTATTTTATAGAGATACCTGTTATTTTTATCCGTAGCGAGGAACTGTATATATATATATATATATATATATATATATATATATATATATATATATATATATATATATATATATACAGTTTTAGGGATCGTTGTTGTCTTTACATATATGACTAAAAGGGAAAACCAACGAGGGTATCTGCCGCAGAACGTTCGTAAAGAGAGATCTTTAACGAAACTGGTAGATATAGAGGAAGTGAAAATGCATGGGAGGTATATAGGCGTAGAACGATCTATAGGGGTTGGGGCCGGAAGGGTACGCAATCTATCAAGCGTCAGTTGCCTTACAATTACCACTTGTAAGGCTTTGGGCGATCGTGATTGGCACTGATTAATTATACTGGACTGAAGAGAGAGAAACGGGGTGGAGAAGGCGAAGTGTGGGTAGAATGATTGGTAGAGAAGATTCACGGGAGGGCTGCGAATCGATTGAGCCAAGAGACAACAAAAGGTGAAGTTCTAAAAAGGTGGAGGAAAACCGAAGTCATGAAAATGAGAACAAAATAAAGTGTAAAAATCGAATTCGTTCCTTTATGACACTGGAAATATAATCCAATGAAGATCATGGATGATCAGGGAAAAGAATAAGAATGAGGATAGACGAATTAAAAAAAAGAAAAGAAAAGGCAAGAGTAACGAGAGTATTAATGTAACTATCGACTACACTGAGAGCCCGGGCAGAGAGGCTACCGTTCGATATTGAGGAGGCGAGTTCGTACAATGGAGCATGGGCTGATAGGTACAACAGACATCAGGATGAAAATGGAGCATCGACTCGTGGCTACAACGTCCAGGAGAATGAAAAAAAGGAACATGGTTTTATAGATACAACGCCGAAGAGGATTTGAGTGGAACATAGATTCTAACTACCACGTCCAGAAAGATCAAAATGGAACATCGGCTAATAAAAACAGCGTCCAGAAAACTGACAATGGGCTCATAGAAAAACGGCAAGGAAGAGGAACTTGAAGCATGGGTTCATATCTACAACGTCCAGGAAGATGCTAACGGAGCCTTGCTCATTGCTACAAGGAAAAGTAGGATAACAGTGGAGCATTAGGTCATAGTTACAATAACCAGGAGGATGGCATTGCAGTATTGACCCATATGTACAACGTCCAGGAGAATGAAAATGGGGAATGGGCTCAAGGCATGGCGTCCGGGAGGCTGACAATATAGTATGCGCTTATAGGTACATCCTCCAGAGGATAACAATGTAGCGTGTGGTCAGAGAGAAAACTTTCAGTAGGATGAAAATGAAGCATGGACTCAGGTACAACGTGTAGGAGGATGGGAATGGAGAATGGAATAATTGGTACAACGACCAGGAGAATAAAAATGGAGTATGGGCTCGTAGATACAATGTACATGATGATGAAATTATAACATAGTTTCATATATAACTACAAGGGGTATGATGATGACAATGAAGCATGGGCTCATAAGTACAACATCGGGGAGGATTCAAATTGAGCATGGTCTCATAGGTAGAACGCCCATGAAGATGACAATGGAGCAAGTGATTATAGGTTTAACGCTAGGTAGGATAAAAATGGAGCATTAGCTATAAGGTACAAATTCAAGGAGGATGAAAATGGAGCATGGGTGATAGACACAACGTCCAGTAGGATGACCATGGAGCATATGCTGATAAGTACAACGTCCAGGAGGATGAGAAGAGAATAGACTAATAGGTATAACGTCGAGGAGTATTAAAATGGAGCATGGGTTCAGAGGTACAACGTCCAGGGTGATGAAAATGGAGCATCGTCTCATAGGTAGAACGTCCATGAAGAGGACAATGGAGCAAGGGATTATATATTTAACGTTAGTAGGATAAAATGGAGCATGGGTGATAGACAAACGTCTAGTAGGATAACCATGGAGCATGGGCTGATAAGTACAACATCCAAGAGGATAAAAATGGAGCATGGACTCAAAGCTACATGGTCCAGAAGGATGAGAACGGAGTTAGGACTTAGATTGTCAACGTCCTCTAGGATGACAATGGATCATGGGTTCATAGGTGCAACATCGGGAAGGGAGCTAAAATAAAGGAGAATGAAGTCATGGCTATAACGTCCTGGAAAATGATAATGGAATAAGTGGGTCATAGATACAATGCCAGGGAGGATGACAATAAATTATAAGCTCATAGGTATAAAGTGCAGGAGCATGACAATCGAGAATTGGCTCATAGGTACAACTTCCACGACCATAATAATGTAGCATGGTCTCATAGGTACTACCTAGAGGATTATAATGGATCACGGGCTTACAAGAAGATGAAAATAGGGCTTGGGCTCATAGAAACAACGCCCATTTTCTTCAAAACCTATCGACTGACTAATAGGGCTAAGTCGCCGAAATCATCTTACAGCCTAATGCTAGGCAAGATTGAAAAAGAACAATAAAATATGCAAACGCTCCCAAAATGAAACAAATCCCCCCTTAAAAAAAAACAAAACCAAAAAAGAAAAAATAGAAAGAGTAAGGCAGAAGCACGCTTCGGTGCTGGCACGGGGGGGGAGCGGGCATCCCCCTGGTGCAGGAACATGTGTCCAAGACAAAAGAGAGTCGAATCAAATGAAAGAGGCAAGGTTCATCCAGAAATCAGATAGCGAACCCTTTCCTCCGAGTGCCGGGACAGATGAAGTGCGCGAAGACCACACAGATTGAGGAAATCAACAAGAATGTGCCGAACAGTCCAGGAGACGACGCAATCTTCGCAGTGAGGTGCGAGCGATAGCCCTATACAATGGTGGTGCGCCCCACGAGTAAACCCAATTCGAAGATGACAGAAAGCGACCTGAAGCCCTGTCGGCATTGGGGGTTATGTCCATGGGAACAGCCCCAGCGCAGGTCCGAAGATGGTTGAGGTGTACGATATCGGACTGCAGCAGAGGCCAAGCGGACGTCTAAGCGGGGAACACCGAAGCGGAGACGGAAGCAGAAGCTGAGATCCAAATAAACCAAGACTCCTCTGACCCTCGCAAAGGGAGCCCATTATCACCTTTTTGGTGCTCTGCCCCGTGGACCCGGTCACTTGGTGAGCGGTTCTGCTCCTCCTCGTAGGGGACGTGGAGACCAACCCGAGCCCTACAACGTGGACATGTACACTATGCAATAAATACATCACAAAAAACAAACACCGATAATGTGCAACAACACCACAACAAACCGGGTACATCTCAAATGCACAAATACTAAAATCAAACAATACACAAAACACTGGATGTGCCCAAAACACCAAGCACCACACCCATCAATGCCTACCCAACCACAACCAACAAACTCACAACCCACACTCCCACAAAGATCACAAATCCTTAGACAATCAAACAAAAGAAGCATACACACTAAGCCCCTAAAACTACTACAAATAAACATAAATGCAATGAACAAGAAAACGACAGAACTCGAATACCTCACAAACAAATATGAAATAGACATAATCACCATCCAGGAAACAGAAAACCCATCAAATCACAGACTATACAGCAATCAAAACCGACAGAAAACACAAAGAGGTAGGAGGCCTCATCAAATATATAAAAAAAACATCACCTTTACACAGACCCCTCTCCCAAACAACATAGACAGACAAAAAACTGAAGCAGAAATCACCAAAATTCACCTAAGCAAAACTAAGCACTTACACCTCACAAACATCTACATCCCACCCAAAGACACTACGGATCCAAACCACCCAAATGAAGATGCAGACATAACAAACTTCCTCACCCACGCAACCACTCTCACGCACTCCATAATTACAGGAGACATCAACGCACACTCAGAACTTTGGAACTGACCCACAGAAGACCACAGAGGAGAGAACTCTTCGCCGACATCATCCAAAACTCAAATCACATAACTTTAAACACAGATACACCAACACGCATATCCACACACCCCAACTAACAACTTGCTTCGCCACTGCAACAAACACCGAACACAGACACCTCACCTGGAACACGACACACGCTCTCTCCTTTGACCATCTGCCCATCTTAATCACATTAAACACAAAAAACAAACTTCATGCTACAACAAAAAATCAAAACATACACAAATTATCACAAGGCAAACTGGACAGAATACACAAAAGAAATTGAACAAGCACTCTCCAATATCCACCTCCCCCCAAAATGCACACACAGCAAACAAAATACTAACCAACACCATCCTACAAGCAGACAAACACAACATCCCACGTGGAAAAATACACAACATAAAAACTACTACCTGAACCAATCACAAACTTCATAGCACTAGAAAACAAAACCCATCAGACCCCAATACTATAGAAAAAAACAAACAAATAGATCGCGCCATACAAGAACACGAACAAGAACTATAAATATAGCACCTAGACCAGCAATCAGACCACAAACAAACACACCCATCTCTGGAAAACCATTGCTGGCCTCACAAACAAAAAAACAACATAGCCAGAAAACAACACCATTACCTTCGAAAAAAAAGAAGCCGCAACACCCATAAAAAAGCAGAACATGCAATTCACAAACACAACCACACACCGAGCGAAAAATTAAAACAGGGAAAAAAAAACAAACTACAATTCACAACCACAACAAAACAGACAATCAGAGCCATAAAACAAGCAAGAGACTACAACTCCACCGGCCCTGATGACATAAATATCAAACATCTAAAGCGAAACGCCCCCAAAACAATGACCAACTTCTTCACGCCAGACCCTGCAGAATACAACACAACCCTAAATCTAAACATACAAAACATAACACTACCCACCATGAAAGAGCCGAAGATCGTTGACCTCACTTTCGACCCCAAACTCACATACTCCAAACACATACAAAACACAATAGTCAAGGCTACGAAAACACTCAAAGTCATCAAGGCACTCACCACACCGGCCTTGATGAAATAAATATCAAACACCTAGGTCAAAACGCCATAAACCTCCTCACGCACACTTACAATCTTGCCATAAACACAAACAGATACCTAAACAATGGAAAGCAGCAAAAATAATCCCAATACCAAACCAAACAAAGACATAAACGAAGGAGACTCCTACAGACCAATAGCGCTGCTTTCCCCCATAGCCAAACACTAGAAAAAAATCATCCTACCCTACATCACATCCAACATACCAAATAGACCACACCAACATGGGTTAAAACCCATGCATTCAACCACCACAGCATTACACACAATAAACAACATAATCACAAAAGGATTCAACAAGAAAATTCCACCACATAAAACCATAGCAGTCGTCCTTGACATGTCCAAACTCACCATACCCACCACCCTCATCAATCACATAGCAAACTACATCAAGGGACGACTCCAATGCACCCAAATGCAAAAAACAAAATCCAAACACAGACACACAAAATCCGGAATTCCCCAAGGAGGAGTACTTTCCCCAACACTTTTTAACATCTACACCTCTGATATACCAACTCCTCCACAAACAATAAAAATTGTCACTTACGCAGACGACATCACAATACTCTCCTCACACACAAAACCAGAAAACGCTGCGCAACAGATTCAAACTTACCTCAACAAAATACACACATGGACAATAGAAAACTCACAACCCTACATCTAAACATACTAAGCATAACACTACCCCCTACAAAAGAATCGAAGATCCTTGGTTTCACTTTTGACCCCAAACTCACATACTCAAAATACATACAAAACACAATAGTCAAGGCCACGCAAACACTGAAATTCATCAAGGCACTCACAACTACACACTGGGCAAAAACCAAGGAAACGCTCATTAACACATACAATACAATCACAAAACCAGTACTAGAATACGCCAACGCAATCTGGTTCACAATCAGTTCAGAAACAAACACCAATAAACACATACAATACAAAACACAGCCCTGCGCACTGCCACAGGATGCACTCTTGACACAAACACTCAGCATCTACACGACGAGACGAACATCCTACAATCAGAAATCACCTAAAACTACATGCATCACAACTAAGGCAGAAAACACAACATCCAAATCATCCACTTCACCACATCACCAGACAACCTCCCAATCACCGACACACAATAAAGACCATTTTTGATAACAACAAAAACCACACCACCAACTTAGACACAGACCCTAACACAGCAACAGAAGACACAATTAAGCAAAATATGAAAACAATCCACTCTCAGATCACACAACAATACTTGACACACAGAGTCAACAACAAAATATTAAGTGCACTCCTCCAACCATACACAACTCAAAACAAACACTCACAAAACAGATCAGAAGAACAATAGCACACATGCGAACAAACAAATCACCACTCCTGACAACATACATCCACAAAATATATCCCTTCACCCATACAACACCAAACTGCTCCAAATGCCTAACACAGATACACGACACCACACATCTCTTCAACTGCCCACAGATACACACAGACCTGAGCCCGGTGGATCTCTGGGAGAGACCCCGCGAGGCGGCGGGTCTGCTCCTGCGATGGTCAGGGGAGCTGGCGTGGGACCTGGAATAGGTGTCTGAGTCCCCGGCACACTTTCGGGCCGGGGATGGCGTCGCCACCACCACCACAGTCGCAGCGCAATATGCATGCATCTTTAAGTTCTCCTCGGCCCTCTCCCGTATTTTTTTGGCCACAAGGAGTGGTGCCCTAATTCCAGCCTTGTGGTCGGTGTAAGAAATAATAAAACGCTGGTCTGGTCGCTCAGTCAGTGCGGACATTTTGGCGCCCTCATCGGCGCGCTCATTCCCTGCAATAGCCACATGTTCAGGAATCCAGAAGATAATCTTGACATCCACCCGGATCGCAGCAACCGTGGCGTCATGGATACCACATACCAGGTAGTATGTATATTCCAATTACCCAAGAGCACTTGAGGCGATATGTGAGTCGTTATATATCACAATCAGCTCTCCAAACCGGGCACGACGCCTTATCTCCCGTAACGATTGGTGTATTACAATTTGCTAGGCCGTTAATACAGACGCAGCGCCTGGTAGTGCCTCAGTAACTTCAAACAGAGGGAATACTGTGTAGAAGCCGCCTCGCTCCTGTGACTTGGAGCCATACATGTACGCTGATACAGAACCTGCATGACACGAAGTGTGCTCCTAAAATGTCGAAAGCAATACTACCGCCGCTGTGGAAGCTTTGGGAGCATAGGTGTGGCAACAAAAAGTCAAAGGTGGTACCGTGCAGGGTGAGAGTCCTGGCAGAACTGTGTTGAAAAAGGCTAAAGAGCTATACAAGCTCTTGAGGGAGTTTTCTAGCTCTACACTCAAAGAACTTAGGGTATGACTGTCGTCTCTCGGTACTATAAACACCGTCGAGATTCGCTGCGGATGCAGTGAGACCCAGTGGTGACAGGGAGAGGAGCCGAGCTCGAGCATATACGCTCACAAAGTACTGTGTACGACGAAGAGCGAGTGGTATTTCCACAGCATCGACAAATAGGCTCTCAATGGGGAACTTGTGGAAGGCATCGGTCATAGGACGGAAACCGTTGTGGTGGATCGAGTCTACCTTCCGCAATATAAGCTCGGATGCGGATGCATAAAACTCTCATCAGTAATCACGCTTAGAGTGAATGAGGGATCGGTTGAAAAGTAAGGGAGTAGCCCATCAGTTCCCCGAATGCTGAACGTCACGGAACGAGCACTGTTCATAGCGCGGATACAAGAGCCCCTAAGACTGCAAATTTGAGCCTCCCAAGTCAGGCGTCTGTCGAAAACAAGACCAATGAAATGGTGCGAATCCACCACTTGCAGGTGAACTACTTTTAGTAACAAGTTTGGATGAGACTGGAGGCCTGGATGTCATCAGAAATGCACCACCTTAGTCTTGGCCAAAGAAAACCGAACCCTGCGCGCTTCGGCTTAGTGAGAGATGCGATACAATGCTTTTCGGAGTCGATGCTCCAGAGTTGGCATCTGGTCCGGACCAAAAGAGATCGAAAGGTCCTCCAAGTAGAGCGTAGCAAGAAAACCTTTTTAGCAGCATCTAGGTGATATTCTTGATGCTCAGGACAAAGAGTGTGATACTGAAGAAACCCTCCTACGGGTCACTCTCTTCCTGCTCCATTGGACCGGAAATGGCTCCCCCGACCCTTACGCGGCGGAATCGACTCTCTTCCAGAAACTCAGAAATTAAGATTCGGAGGTGTCCCCTAAACCCCGTCGTGTGGAGAGTCTCCATGATACCATATCGCAATACAGTATCATAGGCTTCCTGTAGATCGAAAAACACCGTGACGTAGTGCTGGATACGAAGGAAGGCCAGGCAGACGGGAGTTCCAGTCAAAGCAGAGCATCCGAAGTGGAGTGGAACTGGCAGAAGTCACGCGGAAGAAGTGGCATCCGCTGTCCAGCAAAAAAAGGCTAGTCAAACATTTGCTAAATACTCCATCAACTTGCACACGCAGAAGGTTTAAGAGATTGAACGGATAAGAGCCAGGGTAGAGTGATCTCTCCCTGATTTACGAAAAGCGAGCACAGTAATCAATCAAATGAGTCAGGAAGTACACCCTCTGTTCAGCTCCTGTTGAGTAAATCTAACAGAAAGGCCATGCATGTCTTCCTAACTTTGGTGTCGAAGCATGGCATATGGGAAATCATCCGGACCAAAGGTGGTGTCCATGCACGAAGCGAGAGCGGAACGTAACTCACTTAATGTAAACATGTCATTGAAGTGTTCTTCACCTGTGGAAGTAAAGTCAAATTGGTGGGCTTCAGCAACATCCCGACATGTATTGAAGGCTGGTGGAGCAGCATCCCGCCTAGAGAATGCAGATAAATCGGTTGCGAAGGACTCCACTAGGGACGCAGGTTCCGAGATTGTGGTCCCATTCTTCTGGAGAACGGGAATGTAGGCTTGCAACAACCTGCCCCGAATCCTTTTGACTCACTTCCACACATCAGATTGGGGGTTTTCCCGGAAAGTGAAGACACGTATACTCTGTAGTAAGAGCGGCAGCCATACTTCGACAATACTAGAATCAAGTCATAGATCGACTAAATTCATCAACAGTGAAATCGTTCGGGTGGCGCTTATAGCGCATGTAGGCATAGCGCTTCTGTTTGATGGACTTCTCACACTCGACTGACCACCACGGAAGCGTACAAAGTTTTATGAATAGTAGTTAGGCCCTCAACGATCAGATTATCAGAGAAGAACTCAACGCTCTCAACTAATGACCTAATCTCCTCGACTAAAAGAGAGAAATCAGTCATTTCATGACATCCGTACCACTGTTGTTGGGTCAAGCAGCAACGGGATGGTATTTCTTTCGGCAGCAGTCCACAAAATGATATTTAAATAGAAAAGTGATTACTCCCACCCAAAATCGGGTTGTGCATCCGGAGAGCATCAGGGCAGGGAAATGAAGCGGTTATCTGGCAGTGATGCGTATAATAATTTCTTCGATCAGGTCGGGAAGGACCTGACACCTGAGATTGATTGAGTATTCTCTGCAGAAACAGTAGAAAGGGCTTTGGTAACCATGTCACAACATGGCGGAAGTCCATCGCGTCGAAGTCGGTGCAGTTCCATTACTACGGCCTTAAATTTAGGAAAGAAGAGAGTGGAGACATAATTCCGGGTGAAAATCGCGCATCCTCTTGCTCGGCCCCCATCCCATAGTAGGTGTCGCTGCAAAACCCTTTATAATCATGGAGGGTTGGTAGGGGGCACAAGCCCAGCATGATTTCCATAAAAAATAGCTAGGGGAAAACGGGAGGAAACGAGCGTCCGGAGCTCCTCAAAGTTGGCCCAGAGAACGCAACAATTTCATTGAAGGAATATGCCCTTCAGTCCTAACCCAGAGGAGATGCGGGCAAGGTTGGGCTCGCTATGCGAGTCTTTACCTCCCTCCATCTCTAAATCTTTGGCAGTGGGGGTCCCCTGCGCACAAGGACGAGGTCCTTAGCCTTGTAAAATGATAAGCGATTAGTAGCCTGAACGGCCAGGATTTCCTTATCAAGGAGATACGCACCACATTGCTTCAAAGAAGCGTGGTGCAGCTTTCTGTATTGACACATTTAGCCACACACGATAGACTTATCGTGTACGGCCTTAGAGCAGCTTACACACACTCCGTGTAAAGCCGACTTTACCCGTTTACAGGAGCAATCATATGACCGAAGTAGTAGAACATCCGCGGCACGGATGCTCTCCAGTCGAACATATCGAAAAGTGTTGAGGCATCTAGGCCCCTCCCCATTTTCTAATTACATGTTCGACTTCAACCGCTCCATTGTCGGCCAGCGCTAAGGTGATGTCTTTTATGGAGTATTCCGCTAGTTTATTCGCATAAAAACTCCTTTAACTAGGTTTATGATAGAGTGCGGCCTCACACTCACCGGCGAGCCATCAACTTCCCGGTGAACACTAATCATGGCAATCTGGGAAGGGTCCGGCGCATTAGCTAATGCTCTCCATTGATGTATCATGTTGCCTCTGACCAACATATTGCCATCAGTAAAGCAAATAATCAGAAAGTGTTTGAAGCCAGTGGTCTTGTAAACGTAAGACAATCTCTGATTGAGGGGCCCCGTCGTAGTCGAGGTTTCGCTCAGTGCACTGGCAACTTTGGTCTTTCTCAGTTCTTCGCCACCTGACGGTACCTCGGGACCGGCCGTGCCGATCTAGAACTGGTCACCAACCAAAGTAGCAGCGGACCCGTCCTTGCTCGAATCCGGTGCTTAGGTAGAGGAATCCTCTGTCCTCTTTGTCTTCCTCTTATTCTTTCTTTTGAGGAAGATGAGGGACGCACCTCTAGGACTGATGGACGAGCCTTAGCAAGATCTTTTTACGATATGGAGAAGGGCTTGTCTGTCAAAGGGGCACCTGTCGTGGGAAAAGGTCCCTCCCCTCTACTTATTTCTAGTGGGATTCAGACGCCTGACGAGAAGCTTGCAAAGGGCCCACTCAGATTCGGTGTTTAGCATCGAGCGCGAGTTCAAACCCATTGAAGAGCCTACCATCTGGGGCTGGGGAACCTCCCTTACCATGTCCATCTGAGAGATCGGCCTCCACATGGCTATCCCCACCCAAGGCATTACGGATCCAATTCGAGGTACGTTAATTTAGGATCAAGTCTCTGGCCGGCGAGCCGACCTACATCGAGGACGAAAACGGGGCATCCATGCCAGCCCCGTAAGGTCCATATCCATGCCTTCAAGATGGTAGGAGGAACGGCCCGATGGGTTCTGCAACCTCTTACTCCCCTAAGCGGGTTGAACCTATCAAGCCGCTCCCACGGAGAGCGGTCATTTTTGGGCCCCTTATTTCCTCTTCTGTTAGCTCCCTGTGATAATAAAGGAGGGACCTCCGTCGTTCCTAAGATGGATTCACCCAAAGGTGGCTCCACAGAGGGGAAAGGGAGAAACCCCCCCGAACCCTTCAAGAAAGGAGATGGAGTAGCGTCCTCTTCGCTAAAAGAATTTTGGAGGAGCAACTGAGAAAGAACAGGGAGGAGAGCACCTCCTATTCAGAGGTGGAGCTGCTTGAGAGCTGCTCCAAAGATTGCATAGGGTAAGCTCCCTTGCCTCATAAGGATGGTGAGAAGAGAGCCCCTCTACCGGTTAAAGGGGTGTCTTGTTTTACCTCATCCTCCCTGACACCTATGGAGCACGAGGCCCCGCTCGGAGGCGGATCTCATTACGCCTGTGGCAGCCCACTATTTATTTCACTCGTATATACAGTAACAGCTATGACACTGAAGAAATGTGTTGAAAGTAGATACTTTGACCTACTGATGACTTGAGGGGTTAAGAGAAAAGTCTCCATAGGATCAAAGAACTCTAGAATGTGATCATTAATACATAATCGGTCTACGAGCACAGCTAAGATGGGCTTTGATAACTCAGCGCGCCATTCAGGCAAAATTCTTCTTACGTTTTAACAATAAAGGATGGCGCCGCCGTCGCCAAATTATAAGTCTAATAGAAGAAGGTGACCAGAATCGACAGCCCAATACACCTCGAGCCTAATACTTGTCTTAGCCAGTGGGCTGTCGCGCCTCACAGCAAGTAGTGACCTCACGTTATACAAACACTACCACTTGACTAAGGACCCAGAAGAGGACGAAAGTGCGCCAGGCAGCCATATCCTCTGTGGATAGAAGAGCAAGTTTGGAAGGGGTTAAGCGGGTATGTAATAAAGAGAAGTAAAGATAGACGGGTCCATTAATAAGTATGATTGGTGATTACCTGACTGCTATATCTGCGCTATTGATTTGACTGGGGTCAACAGAAAGAACTGCAGCTGCCTCAAGTATCCTGATCTTCAATCAACACGTCGTCCTGTAGCTTACTTTAAGGAAATTGCAGTAGCTGTTTTGGGAGAACTTCCTGACATTATGACGAAGACTCCTTCCGTGTTAAACAAAATGAAGATAAGTGTTTTTTGAAGATGATGCTCCACATCCTTTTTCTCAAACGGAGCTAAATGATCTAGTTTACGATCTCAGCTTGTCAAAGTCCTCCGCCAAGCTGTTGGCATCCAGATGGTAGGAAATAACCTACTCTCTGACAGTGCACGCATCACCAAAAGACATTAAAAGTGCCTCCTCCGTTTTTCATCTGAAGAGAAGAACTTGGTGCACTGTAGAGATATTACACAGCTTCTGCATAAGCTTGGAGTGCCACAATACCAAGCCAAATATTGGAGACTTGTTCATTTACATCAGAAAGCAATCGCTGAAATCTTTTCTGTTGCACAACAGCAACCAATTTGCTTTTTCATCCCTGTCTCACTCGACTACAGTGAAAGAGAATTATTAAGCAATGAGGTACGTGCTGCAGAAAATTCATTATGATTAGCATGAATGGTTGATTTGTGTTGACTTGAAGATGGTGAAGTTTTATTGAGAGAACAGCCCGAGTTCACCAAGTACCCGTACTTTCTGTGCATGTGGAAAAGAAGGGACCGAGCTCAGCATTACACGAAAAAGAATATGTCTGTTTAGGAGGAATTGGTGCAATGATGAGCAAGGAACGTCATAAACGCCCTTCCGGTGGACAGAGACAGGCTACTCTTCCAACTGCTTTACATCAATCTCGGCTTGATCAAACAGTTCGTCTAAGCTCTGTACAGGTATATTGGCGCCTGTATTTACTTTTGCCATGCTTTTCCAGGAATGAGTATGGATTAGTTGAAAGCTGGCGTCTTTGATAGTCCTCATCTCCATTAGCTTATCAGAGATACAGAGTTTGGAAATTCAATGAACGAAGTGTTACTAGAAGCGTAGAAGGCTTTTGTTCTGGTCGTGATGAACTTTCTTGAAACAAAAATGCTACGAACTACAGAGAACTTGTCACCAATATGCTGAATGCTTTCAGAAACCTCAGATGCAACATGAGCATCAAAATATATTACTTTTATCACATATGGATAGGGTTTTGTGAGAATCTGGGATCAATGAGCGACGAGCAAGGGGACAGATACCAACAGGACATAAAAGAGATGGAGACAGGTATCAGGGACGCTGAGATGCAGTACTGATGGCTGATTACTGTTGGAATCTGAAGAGAGATATCCCAACCGCTGAGCATTCTAGGAGTTCGAAGAAACGCAAGTTCATGCCCTGAATTCTGTACAATGATGACCTAATATCCGAATTATATGTATTTACCTTTATAAATGTGTAGTATTCAATGTATATTAATCAATTTTTGTAACATTTAATTAATAAATTCTGTTATTAAACGATGTTTTTATCTCAAAAACCTATTTCGGATAAGAAATATTAAAAAAATTAAAAAATGTAATCGATTTATTGATAAGATCGGATTTTTTAAAAATCGACTTACGTCTTACGTCTCGAAAAAGGTAGAATTCAAAGTGTATAGTCATAGTATAGTGGATAAGGAAGTTAGGATAAAGTGGTGAAGAGGAATGAATAAGAGTTAGATCACAAAAAATCTCACCTGATCGAAGGAAAAGATTTAATTTTCGGATTGAGGGGTGCAAAATTGTCCTAAATCCTAAATTGTCAAAACTTAGACGGCCTACAAAGATTTTTTTTTTTGTAACCTAGTGTATTAATAATAAAAACAAGGTCTGCTGACCAAAAAATCGCGTGCCTTCACTGTATAGAATATTATTGCATATCATAGTATAGCATAGCAGAGCATTGCATAATATAGCACAACATAACATAACATAGTATATTATAGCATAGTATAGCCTAAAACAGAATAGTATAGCATAGCATAGTCTAGCCTAGCCTAAAATAGAATAGTATAGCCGCATAATTTAACATAGAATAGTAGAGAATAGCCTCGCCTAGCATAGCGTAATATTGTCTAGCATAGCATAGCCTAGTATAGCCTAAATACCCTAGCCTAAACTTGCCTAGTATAGCATAGCATATCATAGCCAAGCATAGCATAGTATAACACCCTGTTTTAGCCTAATATAACCAAGCCTAGCCAAACATAGGATAGCCTAGCCGAAAATAGAATAGCTTAGCGTGCCGAGCCTAACCTAGCCTTGCTCAGTATGATCTAGCTAGACTAGTATAACCTAGCATAGTATAGCCTATTCTAGGCTTGCCTAGCAGAGTATAGCATATTATAGTCTAGTCTAGTCTAGCAGAGTATCGGCCAAACAGTTATGATGTTATTGCCAAAACAAAATAATTCCAGGGCTAACCTCGGGAAGACTTTGGAAATGATACCATTCAAAAGGGAATATAAAATAACATAAGGGTTTCAGATTTCGTTAGAATCTGCCGAATAGTTACGATGTTATTACCAAAACAAAAAAAAGCAAAACGGGGACCAACCGACCGACATAGTGAGATGTAGAGTCGCTCGGGACTAGACTCGCACGCGACTAATAAAAGAAAATAACACTAATAAATAAAAATACTAAATAATAATAATAATGATAAAAATATTAATAATAATAACAAAATAATAATAATAATAATAAATAAGGGTAAAGTAGCTCTGAGAGGGATCGAGGGGGAAGCGCACCAACAACTTTCCAAGGCCCACTCAGAGCGCCGTTCACGTCAACCCAGTCACAGGGGCTTCCCTAATTTGCACTCAGGCCGGAAGGATGGGCAGCTCCTCTGAATACCGAGTGTCTCAAGCTACACCGAGTACCACCCTTCCAGTTGTACAACGTCCAGGAGGATAACGTTGGAGCTTGGGCTGATCGGTACAACGCCCAGGTGGATGGCAATGGAACTTAGGGTAAGATACAACGTCCAGGAAGATAAAATGTTTCATGGGCTCATAATCGAACGTCCAGGAAGATGACAATGGAGCGTAAGTTCATCGTTACAACCAGTGGCAGATCCAGGAGAAAAATTGGGGGGGCGGGGCGGCTAACTTGAACTCCTCCCTCTGAGGTATCTGAAAAAGGGGCATTGATCATCAATAATGGTTATCTTACACATCCTTGATAATAAACAATATCAGACCCGAATTTTTATCCACACATCAGAAAATTATGATTTGTAGTTTTTGGAGGTCAGCTAAAGTATAATAGTGGATTTAATAATTATTATTTTTGAGATTTACCTGTATTTTAAACATGTATCATATAAGATACATTCGATCGGAACGGTTAAAAAAAACTGTTTTATATATTCTATATTATTATATAACTTTTTCTAAATAGCAGAAACAACTATGGCTTTAGAAAGAAATAGAAACATAAACGGATCTGAAATTGGCCCTAACCTCCTTTGTTTCCCGCCTGATGACAACGTACAGAATTATGACAAAGGATCATATGTGGTCTCATGAGTTTGATGCTGCAGAAGATTGGAAAAACAAATCTCGTTTCGAGTTCGAATTTCAAACGAGACACCACATACAAAGGATCGCCTGACTCAAACATGTGAACTTGATTGTTTCTCGATGCAAAGGAGTTTGCGCCTGTACTCTTGAGTTCCTCTCTTGTATTTACGAACTTGTTCCAAGTGGTGCATAATACGCATTAAAGTCCTTCGCTGATTCTTCATCGAGTGGAAATTCTCTCGTTGGTTGCGTAATTTTTTGCGCGGATTCATTGATGTGTTTTTTTTTCCGCCGGATATTTCTCTTCGTTCATTTTCCTCTACTGTCTGCTATTCCTTTCATTGTCTCCCCACTTAGCACCATCACCGCTTGGCCGGGTTTTACCAACGACTGAATCTTGGATCCGAAGCCTCGCCAGTTGTTGGGGCGCTACGAAGAACGGAAGATATGGGGACTGTCCGGGGTCGTACGCTACGAGGAAAATCTTCACCGAGTTTCTCGATTCCATTTTCTTGTAGTTCCATCTTTACAGAATGTGTCTGTACGTGTGTGTATGTACCATGAGCGAAGCAATATTTATATTAAAACGTTTAGGCTTACGCGCTGTTATTGTGCATATTTGTGAACGCTTCTCTGGGCCTAATCAAAAACAACCAGAGGCAAATATGAAAGGTTTTCTTCTTCCCCCACTTACATTTATTTCGTTTTATTTGCTACATTTTATTGTCTTTACATTGATCGCATGTAATTTTCGATCAAAGTGAAGGATGAACAGAATAAGAGCAATTGGGGAAGCATGAAAATTTTCCTTCCCAACCAACCAGAATAAAAACAAAAGATATATACATGAAGTGGAATTGGAGCTACGAGTGAGTAAACGGCCTAGGTAAGATCTTCTTCCGTTCGTCTTATGACTCTTTTGTCCGGGTTGGCAATGGTTATTTTCCTTTGCTAGTGGCGAGAGGTATAGTGCATTTATGGCAGATTCCATTTTCAAACTTTGTCCAATAAAACAGCGGCGGTCCCTCTGTAATCAAAAGACAATTAAGCCAACCTTCTGTTCCCCATCTCTTGCGTTCACCTGCATACAGCGTTGCCCAGCAACACACCCCCTAAGCACCGCCCACTCTATCGAAGCTCCAGGCGTAAGCCCCGTAGACTTTCCATCAACGGAAAATTGCCTTATTTTCATCCTTTGGTCGACCTGCATTAGGGATGAATATTTTTCTCTACTTCGAAGGAATATTGTACACAACTCTTAAGAGGATTCACCCTTGTTCTTACAGAACAGGACATTTCAAGACACTTACTTGCATTCGTTACAATGAAGGTGTGTTTTTGATATTGACAGAAATGGTTGATTCCGGCACAAATTAAACTCAACTTCGGCATAAAAGGTGGCAACAATAATTAGACAGATGAATCGCTCGAGGGAGCTTAAACGTTCATAAAAGCAAGAGTGCGCGCACATATTCACCCTTTTGCAAGTATGTGAACTTTTTCTGAGTGCATTGATTGAAGGGTGCTGGTGCAAGAGATGAAACTGCAGAATTTTACTGATACCAACGAGTCGTGCCCTCGTTGGTTGAGAGATCTGGTAACGATACACGCGCGCGCGCCTGAATTTCTATATTCAAAGGCAGTAGAGGAAGTTAAGACTGGCATCCACCGACGGAGTTTTATTTAACTAAATTTAAAGCGAAATCAACGATAGCGTCTGCTGCAGAAAGTTTGTAAGGTGAGATCTGTAAAGTGGTGAAAATGGAGGTAAAAGTGTGTATGAAATATAGAAAATTGTCCAAAAAGATCAGGACGCTTATGTCTCTATCACATTTTTCCTTAAATTTTGCCAGAAAAAGTTAAAGGTTTCCAGATAAGTAATTTACTAGAAAAATGAAGTGTCCACAAAGATCTAAATGCTTAACTTTCCTGTAGAGAAAACCTGCATTGTTTGTATAGTAACTAATTTCAGTCCAATATCGTGAAAGTCAGGGCATTCTCTTGCTAAATGTCTTCCAGGTAACGCCAAAGAAACCTATCACGTCTCTCTCTATCTGCAAGCTGATCGTAAAGATGCGCCACCGCGATGGTCTTACAATTGGAGCCATTCCAGAGACTGCCAAGGGATACAAAAGTCTAGTCCCTTATATTCTGTCAATCTCTGACAAAAGAGGTTTAGGAAAAGCTCTTAAATCAACCTGTAGACCAAGGAAGACCTCAAAAAGGGAAGAGAGAGCTACTACTCAAGTTTGAAGAAAGACAGTTTCAAGATGGTTGCAGCAGTTTCCGGAGTGATTAGTAAGATTTTGGCCATTAATATATCCAGGCAGATCTTATAACGTCAACTGGAGTAAGACAATATCCAAGCTCGTACACCTACAGTCAATCTATTTATCAGTCGGAAGAACAAGTAGGCTCATCTTGCATCCTTCATTGACTACATTAGATAGTCTGATGGCCGATTGGAGCCGAATCCACTTCAATGACGAATCCAAGTTTAATTTGTTCCGATCCGATGGCAAGAGGTACGCTTTTTACAATTAAGGCGAAAGATTGTCTGTCAATTGCTTTTAAAAGAGTGCAGAGGTTGATCGAGGAATTGTCATGGTCTGAGGCGAGATTTCTGTAGAAGGCTCTGAGCCAATTGTGCACTTTTGGGGAACAGTGAATATACACGTGCATAAGAAATTGCAGGGACACCATACTCTGTCCCATCTGCGAAGCTCCGAAACCCAACCTGCAATTTTCATGCAGGATGACTCCCCCTGCCACACGGTCAAGTCGATGAAGACCTTCATGGATGACGTGTATATCACTGTTATGAACTGACCCGCACACAGTCCTCCAACAACTCTGAGAAGTTCTTCAAGATGAATGGAGCAAGATTACTGCGCGAGTATCAACAGTTGGTTCGTTCATGTTGCAGGAGATGGCAAGGCATCATCGAGAATAAAGGCGTCCTCCCCCTAGGACTAATTTTCTTACCCATAAAAGAGTTTCTTCCTGAAGATTATCTTACACCACTTTTAGAAATCTTGGATTTTCTTTGGCAAAGATTATAGAAGATGTTTTGTTAAAACTACAGGCCTTCTGACCCTTTTGAATGGTACTGTATATAGTGGCTTACAGGGTACTCAAATTCAGTCCTTGGAGCCTATAGGTCACGCAATCGTCTAGAGGTAACCCGAAGCACGGTTACCCGAAAAAAATGAAAATGGCAGAAGATGGCAAAGGGATCATATGATGGCTGTTATTTGTATTCATTAAAAAACGAAAACCAACGGGGGCATCTCAGCCAGAAAGGTTCTGAGAATATGTTCGTAAATAAAATAAAGACGTTCAGAGGCAATGGAAATATATGGAAAACTCATGATCTAAATAGACTAACTGGGGGGCGGGGTGGGGCACGCACCTCTCTTTCTGGTTCTTCATGCGGGAGAGTGGTCATGCGTTTAAAAAGTATTTTATTATAAATAAGCACAAAGAGCACTATTGATCACAAAGTGTCGATTTTACGAACTGTCACCCTACGTATTTTGGACTCTCCTCTTCGTGGATGTTCTGAAAAGTGAGAGTGTACGTGTTTAAGAGAGAGAAGAAGAGACTCACGAGCATGAAAAAAAATAGACAGATGAATGGTTCAATAAACGATACGTTAGATAGACAGTCAGACAAATGGCAACGGTAGCAAAATCAGCCTCTTCGAGGGGGGTCGGTGAGGCCTAGATTTTTGTCTTGGAGGGAGCGGGGGTCTCGGAAGAAGCCCGAGAAGAGGACGGAGGGCTCAACGGCGAGTTGAGCGCCGCTGCTCAACGCAATCAAAGTTTGTCCATTTCTCACCCAAACGTCCTTGATCGCCCCGCCGCCACGGCGAATGGCGTGCACGTAGTGTAAGGAGGACGGGGAGGGGGGGCTGGGGGAGAGGACGGGGGGACGATCTGGAAAAAGAGATGGCAGGAGGAGGAAAATGGGAAAATGTCAGGGAAAGAGAGAGATGAAAGCCATGGGGATGAATAGAAGAGGCGAGGAAGAGTTTTCCCCAAAAAAGGAAGATCGGGGTTATATTCTTCCTCACGATTTATGAGAGGTGAATAGAAGGGACCGAACGCGCACTATCAAAGTCATAGATAGGAATAGAAAGGGGGAGGAATAGGTGGAATAGAATAAAAAAAATCACAAATAAACCGAGAAAGATAGAAAACTGCGCCAACCAACAAACATTTTAATTAATGGCAAATGAATGAATGTAGCAAGAGATGATAGAAAATGCTGAATAAAAAGGAAGAAAAGGATGACGAGCAAGGTGAATTAGCGAATCTCATCAGCCTTAAATGTTGGGGCTAGAAAGGCACATTGTGCATTTAAGGAAAAAGTTCGTAGCACGAAAAGATTCTCAGGAGTACGAACTGAAACATCCGTGGGGGGGAGCAGATCACATCGACCCCTATCCCTCAAAGAGCAAGAACTTCTAATAGTCACGGGGTGGGGGGCAGATCACATCGACCCCTATCCCTCAAAGAGCAAGAACTTTTAATGGTCGGGGGGGGGAGATCACATCGACCCCTATCCCTCAAAGAGAAAGAACTTCTAATCGTCAGGGGGGAAGGGGGAGGGCAGATCACATCGACCCCTATCCCTCAAAGAGCACGAGCTTCTAATGGTCGGGGGGGGGGGCAGATCACATCAACCCCTATCCCTAAAAGAGCAAGAACTTCTAATCGTCGGAGGGGGGGGGGGGGCAGATCACATTGCCCTTATCCTGCAAAGAGCAAGAACTTCCAATCGTCGGGGGAGGGGGGGGCAGATCACATCGACCCCTATCTCTCAAAGAACACGAACTTCAAATGGTTGGGGAGGGAGGGGGGCAGATCACATCAACCCCTATCCTTCAAAGAGCAAGAACTTCTAATGGTCGGGGGGGAGGGTGCAGGTAACATCGACCCCTATGGCTCAAAGAGAACAAACTTCTAATCGTCGGGGGGGGGGGGGGGCAGATCACATCGACTCCTATCCCTCAAAGAGCAAAAACTTCTAATCGTCGAGGGGAGGGGGCAGATCAAATCGCCCCCTATCCCTCCACAAGCAAGAAATTCTAATCGACGGGGGGGGGGAGCAGATCACATCGACCCCTATCCCTCAAACAGCACGAACTTCTGATGGTCGAGAAGGGGGGAGCAAAGAACATCGACCCCTATCCTTCAAAGAGCACGAACTTCTAATGGTCGGGGGGGGGGGGAGGGGCAGATCACATCGACCCCTATCCTTCAAAGAGCAAGAACTTCTAATGGTCGGGGGGGGGGAGCAGATCATATCGACCCCTATCCCTCAAAGAGCAAGAACTTCTAATCGTCGAAGGGGGGGGGGAGATCACATTGACCCTTATCCCTCAAACAGCACAAACTTCTAATGGTCGGGGGAGGGGGGGGGGGCAGTTCACATCGACCCCTATCCTTCAAAGAGCAAGAACTTCTAATGGACGGGATGGGGGGGGGGCAGATCACATCAACCCCTATCCCTCAAAGAGCAAGAACTTCTAATCGTAAGGAGGGGGCAGATCACATCGACCCCTATCCCTCAAAGAGCAAAAACTTCTAATCGTCGAGGGGAGGGGGCAGATCAAATCGCCCCCTATCCCTCCACAAGCAAGAAATTCTAATCGTCGGGGGGGGGGGGCGGAGCAGATCACATCGACCCCTATCCCTTAAACAGCACGAACTTCTGATGGTCGAGAAAGGGGGGGGGGCAAAGAACATCGACCCCTATCCTTCAAAGAGCACGAACTTCTAATGGTCGGGGGGGGAGGGGCAGATCCAATCGACCCCTATCCTTCAAAGAGCAAGAACTTCTAATCGTCGGGGGGGGGGGAGCAGATCATATCGACCCCTATCCCTCAAAGAGCAAGAACTTCTAATCGTCGAAGGGGGGGGGGAGATCACATTGACCCTTATCCCTCAAGGAGCACGAACTTCTAATCGTCGGGGGAAGGGGCAGATTACATACACCCCTATCCCTCAAAGAGCAAGAACTTCTAATGGTCAGGAGATGAACACATCCACCCCTATCCCTCAAAGAGCAAGAACTTCTATTCGTCTAAGGGGGGGGCAGCTCCCATCGACCCCCATCTCTCAAAGAGCAAGAACTTCTAATCGTCGGAGGGGGGGGAAGATCATATCGACCCCTATCCCTCAAATAGCACGAAATTCTAAGGGTCGGGGGGGGGGGAGGCAGATGACATCGACGACTATCCCTCAAAGAGCACGAACTTCTAATGGTGTGGGGAGGGGGGCAGATCAAATCACCCCCTATCCCTCAAAGAGCACGAACTGCATATCGTCGGGGGGGGGGGGGCAGATCACATTGCCCCCTATCCCTCAAAGAGCACGAACTTCTAATCTTCGGGAGGGGGGGGGCAGATCACATCGACTCCTATCCCTCAAAGAGCAAGAACTTCTAATCGTCGGAGGGAGGGGGGGGGGCAGATCACATCGACCCCTATCCCTCAAAGAGCAAGAACTTTTAATCGTTGGGGGGGGGCAGATCACATCGATCACCAAACCCTCAAAGAGCATAAACTTCTAATCGTCAGGGGGGGGGGCAGATCACATCGACCCCTATCCATCAAAGAGCAAGAACTTCTAATCGTCGGGGCGGGAGGGGCAGATCACATCGACCCCTATCCCTGAAAGAGCACGAACTTCTAATCGTGAGGTGGGGGGCAGATCAGATCGACCCCTATATCTCAAAGAGCAAGAACTTCTAATCGTCTCGGAGGGGGGGGGCAGATCATATCGACCCCCATCCCTCAAAGAGCAAGAACTTCTAATGGTCGGAGAGATAGGGGAGATCACATCGACCCCTATCCCTCAAAGAGCACGAACTTCTAATCGTGGGGGGGGGGCAGATCACATCGACCCCTATCCCTCAAAGAGCAAGAACTTCTAATGGCCAGGGGGGAAGCAGATTACATCGCCCATTATTTCTCAAAGAGCACGAACTTCTAATGGTCGAGGGGGGGGCAGATCACATCGACCGCTATCCCTCAAAGACCACGAACTTCTAATCGTCGAGGGAGTGGCAGATCACATCGACCCCTATCCCTTAAAGAGCAAGAACTTCTAATAGTCGGGGATGGAGGGGGGCAGATCACATCGAGCCCTATCCCTCAAAGAGCAAGAACTTCTAATCGTCGGAAGGGAGGGGGGAAGGCAGATCGAATCGCCCCCTATCCCTCAAAGAGCACGAACTTCTAATCGTCGGGGTGGGTGGGAGCAGATCACATCGACCCCTTTCTCTCAAAGAGCACGAACTTCTAATGGTCGGGGGGAGGAGCAGATCAAATCGACCCCTATCTCTTAAAGTGCAAGAACTTCTAATGGTCGGGGGAGGGGGCAGATCACATCGACCCCTATCCCTCAAAGAGCACGAACTTCTAATCGTCGGGGGGGGGGGCAGATCACATCGACCCCTATCCCTCAAAGAGCAAGAACTTCTAATGTTAGGGAGGGGGGCAGATCACATCGACCCCTATCCCCTAAAGTGCAAGAACTTCTAATGGTCGGGGGAGGGGGCAGATCACATCGACCCCTATCCCTCAAAGAGCACGATTTCTAATCGTCAGGGGGGGGGGGCAGATCACATCGACCCCTATCCCTCAAAGAGCACGAACTTCTAATAGTCGGGGGGGAAGAGGTAGATCACATCGACCCCTATCCCTCAAAGAGCAAAAACCTCTAATCGTCGAGGGGAGGGGGCAGATCAAATCACCCCCTATCCCTCCACGAGAGAGAAATTTAAATCTTCGGGGGGGGGGGAGATCACATCGACCCCTATCCCTCAAACAGCACGGACTTCTAATGGTCGAGGAAGGAGGGCAGACCACATTTAACCCCTATCCTTCAAAGGGCACGAACTTCTAATGGTCGGGGAGGAGGGGGGGTGTAGATCACATCGACCTCTATCCCTCAAAGAGGACCTACTTCTAATCGTCGGGGGAAGGGGCAGATTACATCGACCCCTATTCCTCAAAGAGCAAGAACTTCTAATGGTCGGGGGGGGGGAACACATCCACCCCTATCCCTCAAAGAGCAAGAACTTCTATTCGTCTAAGGGGGTGGGGGGGCAGATCCCATCGACCCGCATCACTCAAAGAGCAAGAACTTCTTATCGTCGGAGGGGGGAGAAGATCATATCGACCCCTATCCCTCAAAGAGCACGAACTTCTAATGGTCGGGGAGGGGGAGGCAGATGACATCGACCACTATCTCTCAAAGAGCACGAACTTCTAATATGTGGGGAGGGGGGGCAGATCAAATCACCCTCTATCCTTCAAAGAGCACGAACTTCTTATCGTCGGGGGGAGGGGGCAGATCACATCGCCCCCAATCCCTCAAAGAGCACGAACTTCAAATCTTCGGGGGGGGGGGGCAGATCACATCGACCGCTATCACTGAAAGAGCAAAAACTTTTAATCGTTGGGGGGGGGAGGCAGATCACATCGACCCCTATCCCTCAAAGAGCACAAACTTCTAATCGTCGGGGCGGGGGGGCAGATCACATCGACCCCTATCCCTCAAAGAGCAAGAACTTCTAATCGTTGCAGGGGCAGATCACATCGACCCCTATCCCTGAAAGAGCATGAACTTCTAATTGTGAGGCGCGGGGGCAGATCAGATCGACGCCTATATCTCAAAGAGCAAGAACTTCTAATCGTCTCGGGGGGGGGGGGGCAGATCCCATCGACCCCCATCCCTCAAAGAGCAAGAACTTCTAATCGTCGGACGGGGGGGGGGAGATCACATGTACCCCTATCCCTTAAAGAGCACGAACTTCTAATCGTCGGGGGGTGGGGCAGATCACATCGACCCTTATCCCTCAAAGAGCAAGAACTTCTAATCGTCGGGGATGGAGGGGGGCAGATCACATCGACCCCTATCTCTCAAAGAGCAAGAACTTCTAATCGTCGGAAGGGAGGAGGGGGCAGTTCGAATTGACCTCTATCCCTCAAAGAGCACGAACTTCTAATCGTTGGGGGGGGGAGATCACATCGACCCCTATCCCTCAAAGAGCAATAAATTCAAATCGCCGGGGGGAGGGGGCAGATCACAACGACCCTGATCCCTCAAAGAGCAATAACTTCTAATCTTCCGTAGGGGAGGGGCAGATCACATCGACCCCCATTTTTCAAAGAGCAAGATCTTCTAATCGTCGGGGGGAGGAGAGCAGATCACATTGACCCCTTTCTCTCAAAGAGCACGAACTACTAATGGTCGGGGGGAGGGGCAGATCACAACGACCCCTATCCCTTAAAGTGCAACAACTTCTAATGGTCGGGGGATGGGGCAGATCACATTGAACCCTATCCCTCAAAGAGCACGAACTTCTAATCGTCGAGGGGGAGGGGGCAGATCACATCGACCCCTATCCCTCAAAGAGCACGAACTTCTAATAGTCGGGGGGGGGGGGGAGAGGCAGATCACATCGACCCCTATCCCTCAAAGAGCACGAACTTCTTATCGTCGAGGGGGGGGGGAGATCGCATTGCCCCTATCCCTCAAAGAGCACGAACTTCTAATCGTCGGGGGTGGGGGGGAAAATCACATCGACTCCTATCCCTCAAAGAGCAAGAACTTCTATTCGTCTAAGGGGGTGGGGGGGCAGATCCCATCGACCCGCATCACTCAAAGAGCAAGAACTTCTAATCGTCGGAGGGGGGAGAAGATCATATCGACCCCTATCCCTCAAAGAGCACGAACTTCTAATGGTCGGGGAGGGGGAGGCAGATGACATCGACCACTATCTCTCAAAGAGCACGAACTTCTAATATGTGGGGAGGGGGGGCAGATCAAATCACCCTCTATCCTTCAAAGAGCACGAACTTCTTATCGTCGGGGGGAGGGGGCAGATCACATCGCCCCCAATCCCTCAAAGAGCACGAACTTCAAATCTTCGGGGGGGGGGGGCAGATCACATCGACCGCTATCACTGAAAGAGCAAAAACTTTTAATCGTTGGGGGGGGAGGCAGATCACATCGACCCCTATCCCTCAAAGAGCACAAACTTCTAATCGTCGGGGCGGGGGGGCAGATCACATCGACCCCTATCCCTCAAAGAGCAAGAACTTCTAATCGTTGCAGGGGCAGATCACATCGACCCCTATCCCTGAAAGAGCATGAACTTCTAATTGTGAGGCGCGGGGGCAGATCAGATCGACGCCTATATTTCAAAGAGCAAGAACTTCTAATCGTCTCGGGGGGGGGGGGGGCAGATCCCATCGACCCCCATCCCTCAAAGAGCAAGAACTTCTAATCGTCGGACGGGGGGGGGAGATCACATGTACCCCTATCCCTTAAAGAGCACGAACTTCTAATCGTCGGGGGGTGGGGCAGATCACATCGACCCTTATCCCTCAAAGAGCAAGAACTTCTAATCGTCGGGGATGGAGGGGGGCAGATCACATCGACCCCTATCTCTCAAAGAGCAAGAACTTCTAATCGTCGGAAGGGAGGAGGGGGCAGTTCGAATTGACCTCTATCCCTCAAAGAGCACGAACTTCTAATCGTTGGGGGGGGGAGATCACATCGACCCCTATCCCTCAAAGAGCAATAAATTCAAATCGCCGGGGGGAGGGGGCAGATCACAACGACCCTGATCCCTCAAAGAGCAATAACTTCTAATCTTCCGTAGGGGAGGGGCAGATCACATCGACCCCCATTTTTCAAAGAGCAAGATCTTCTAATCGTCGGGGGGAGGAGAGCAGATCACATTGACCCCTTTCTCTCAAAGAGCACGAACTACTAATGGTCGGGGGGAGGGGCAGATCACAACGACCCCTATCCCTTAAAGTCCAACAACTTCTAATGGTCGGGGGATGGGGCAGATCACATTGAACCCTATCCCTCAAAGAGCACGAACTTCTAATCGTCGAGGGGGAGGGGGCAGATCACATCGACCCCTATCCCTCAAAGAGCACGAACTTCTAATAGTCGGGGGGGGGGGGGGGGAAGAGGCAGATCACATCGACCCCTATCCCTCAAAGAGCACGAACTTCTTATCGTCGAGGGGGGGGGGAGATCGCATTGCCCCTATCCCTCAAAGAGCACGAACTTCTAATCGTCGGGGGTGGGGGGGAAAATCACATCGACTCCTATCCCTCAAAGAGCAAGAACTTCTAATCGTCGGGGGGGGGGAGATCACATCGACACCTATCCCTCAAAGAGCAAGAACTTATAATCGTCGGGGGTGGGGGGGCAGATCACATCGACCCCTATCCCTCAAAGAGCAAGAACTTCTATTTGTCGGGGGGGGGGCAGATCACATCGACCCCTATCCATCAAAGAGCACGAAATTCTAATGGTCGGGGGGGGGGGGCGATCACATCAACCCCTATCCTTCAAAAAGCACGAAATTTTAATCGTCAAGGGGGGGGGGATCACATCGAATGCCATCCCTCAAAGAGCAAGAACTTCTAATGGTCGAAGGGGGGCAATCACATCGACCCCTATCCTTCAAAGAGCTAGAACTTCTTATGGTTAGGGGGGGGGGCAGATCACATCGACCCCTATCCCTCAAGGAGCAGGAACTTCTAATGGTCATGGGGGGCCTATCACATCGACCCCTATTCCTCAATTAGCGAGAACTTCTAATGGTCGGGGGGGGGCAGATCACATCGACCCCTATTCCTCAAAGAGCAAGAACTTCTAATCGTCAGTGTGGGGGGCAGATCACATTGACCCCTATCTCTCAAAGAGCAGGAACTTCTAATCGTCGGGGTGGAGGGCAAATCACATTGACCCCTATTCCTCAAAGATCAAGAACTTCTAATCGTCGGGGGGGGGGGGCAGATCACATCGACCCCTATCACTCAAAGAGCAAGAACTTTTAATGGTCGGGTGGATGGGGGGCAGATCACATCGACCCCTATCCCTTAAAAGAGCACGAACTACTAATGGTCGGGGTAGGGGGGGCAGATCACATCCACCATTATCCCTCAAAGAGAAAGAACTTCTAATCGTCTGGGGGGGGGGGGAGGCAGATCCCATCGACCCCCATCTCTCAAAGAGCAAGAACTTCTTATCGTCGGAGGGGGGGGGAGATCACATCGATCCCTATTCCTCAAAGAGCAAGAACTTCTAATCGTCGGGAGGGGGGGGCAGATCACATCGACCCCTATCCCTTAAAAGAGCACGAACTACTAATGGTCGGGGTAGGGGGGGCAGATCACATCCACCATTATCCCTCAAAGAGAAAGAACTTCTAATCGTCTGGGGGGGGGGGGGAGGCAGATCCCATCGACCCCCATCTCTCAAAGAGCAAGAACTTCTTATCGTCGGAGGGGGGGGGAGATCACATCGATCCCTATTCCTCAAAGAGCAGGAACTTCTCAACGTCGGGAGGGGGGGCAGATCACATCGACCCCTATCTCTCAAAGAGCAAGAACTTCTAATCGTCGGGGAGGGGGGCAGATCACATCGACCCCTCTCCCTCAAAGAGCAACAACTTCTAATCGTTGGCGGGGGGCAGATCACATCGACCCCTATCCCTCAAAGAGCACGAAATTCTAATGGTCGGGGGGGGGGGCAGATCACATCAACCCCTATCCTTCAAAAAGCACGAACTTTTAATCGTCAAGGGGAGGGGGATCACATCGACTGCCATCCCTCAAAGAGCAAGAACTTCTAATGGTGGGGGGGGGGCAATCACATCGACCCCTATCCTTCAAAGAGCTAGAACTTCTAATGGTTAGGGGAGGGGCAGATCACATCGACCCCTATCCCTCAAGGAGCAGGAACTTCTAATGGTCATGGGGGGCCTATCACATCGACCCCTATTCCTCAAAGAGTGAGAACTTCTAATCGTCGGAGGAGGGGGGCAGATCACATTGCCCCCTATCCCTCGAAGAGCACAAACTTCTAATCGTCGGGGGGGGGGGCAGATCACATCGACCCCTATCCCTTAAAGAGCAAGAACTTCTAATCGTCAGTGTGGGGGGCAGATCACATCGACCCCTATCTCTCAAAGAGCAAGAACTTCTAATCGTCGGGATGGGGGGCAGATAACATTGACCCCTATTCCTCAAAGATCAAAGACTTCTAATCGTCGGGGGGGGGGGGCAGATCACATCGACCCCTCTCACTCAAAGAGCAAGAACTTTTAATGGTCGGGTGGATGGGGGGCAGATCACATCGACCCCTATCCCTTAAAAGAGCACGAAATACTAATGGTCGGGGTAGGGGGAGCAGATCACATCCACCATTATCCCTCAAAGAGAAAGAACTTCCCTTCGTCGGGGGGGGGGAGGCAGATCCCATCGACCCCCATCTCTCAAAGAGCAAGAACTTCTAATCGTCGGAGGGGGGGGGAGATCACATCGTGCCCTATCCTTCAAAGAGCACGAACTTCTAATCGTCGTGGGGTGGGGCAGATCACATCAACCTCTGACCCTCAAAGAGCAAGAACTTCATTAATTATTATAATAATTTTTCTACCATTTACATTTTCTCTATCAGTGGTCATAACGATTTCTCTATCATTTTTAGCACCCATCATGAATTGGGCCGATTTCCATCGTGGCTTTGTTGTTCATTATTCTCACGATCATCATCATCATCATCATCATCCTAACTATAATTTAAGACGGGGATTTTTTTTTTAGTATTTGAATAATAATTTCATCTTAGTTTGGTTATGACTTATGTTTTTTATCAAAGTTATTTCTAATAATTCTTCTATAATATAAAAAAAAATGGCGAAGTTCAGAAATAAATATAAGTATCGAAATTTTGTGAACTTTGTAAAACCCAAAGAATTACAAATAGTGAAGTTCGGAAAATTTATTTTTATTTATCTTCTTCTATGACTGTATTTTAGCAACGTGATATTTTGAAAGAGGTGCAATTTAGTTTAGAGTTCCTTTTTAAAATTATTATAATTGGCGAAGTTCAGAAAATTTATGAAAATTTAACCATGGCTTCGTTTTTAGATTTTAAATTTTAATCTTAGTAGCGAAGCGCAAGCTTCCCCGTAAGGGGGAGCTTGCGAAGTCATTGCCTGGTTCGTAATATGAAAACCGATCTGTAATTAGCGACGCAGCGAGCATTCCATAGCTGCTTCGCGTTCAGTTCCAATCCATCTGTTCCAGATCGGAAAACGATTTTGCTTAGAATTTCTAACCTTCTCATCACTAGATTCACACTGAAAAGAAATTTCCCCTTCAGATCTTGGATCGATAGAACTACAGAGAACGTGGCAGAAGTAAAGACCATCCATTCAGTAATCGCCGAAGCGTTCCTCTCCTAAGCATAGCATAACACTCGAGATATCAAGTCGGAGTTTGAGGAAGAGTCTGCATACCGATTGGCGACGACTGCAGCCTTACATAATGATGTCGGTTTAAGAATGAACTCAGACATATCATAATACCTGCAGAACCGTTTGTGCGAATGTTCTGACACAGTTTCCCGCTGCAGCCTTTCTTCGGAACACTGATGAGGCTCACTTCCATGCATAGCTTTAACTAACGGGCAGAACATAATCCTCATGAACTTCACCAACAACCGCTTTGGTGTGATCAGCCAGTACCTCTTTGAAAAAAATGTACTGCAACACTACCTGTTTGCTACGGTCGGTACGGTGAAATGTTGGAGGCCGTTTTGCGACCAAAACTGGACAATTTGGTTACAGAACATTTATGGTTCCAAAGGTACGGGGCCACAGATAACACAACACAACGTTCGCTCGGAGTGTTGAGGGAAATGTTTCCTGGGCGTTTTATCTCTTTAAGAGGAAACGTGGGGTGGCAGGCAAGGTCACCAGATTTAAGCCCTTGAGACTTTTTTATTTGGTTATACACAAAGGATAAGGTTTTCCAACATCGTTCTTGAACGCTTGAGGATTTAAAGGAAATGATCAAAGGAAATCGACGCAATTCCACTTGAGATAACACGGAAAGTCTTGGAGAACTTTCAGGGAACAAAAAACATCAATGTATTGCACTCAAGGGCCGCCATTTGTCTGGCATAATTTTTAAAACCCATTAAAACAAAAGTATTTTTGTGTACTTTTTTAGAAATATAATGAGTATTTTTCTATATAGTTGTGTTCTTTTTTTATATCTTTTAAAATGTGAGAGATATTTTTGCTCTATTTCGTATAAGTAATTGGAAAGAGAAAGTCCAAAGTTTTCTTGACCTAAATTGCAGATTAGAAATGTTATCCTTTGCATTTCGAACACTTATTGAGACAAAGACAAAGAATTTTAATTGCATTTTTCGAATTATTGGCTCTGGTGGGAGCAAAAGTTTCGAGAATACCTTTGTCAACTCGATCATAGAAGATGGTTTTTTCTTCTATGACAAATCCCCAGAGAAGTCTGGTGATCTGGCTGACTAAGAAAACGTTAATCGATCGTAATCTCTCACGAAATAGAGCTCTTAGCTGCATTATAGATGTTGGGCCGTTGTAGGAATTCGAACTATCTTGCTCAAACCATTCAGTGGGCATATTAAAATAGACATACAGAGCACATAGCACATTAACGTACCTTTCCCTGCCTTGGCTCAGAAAGTTAAGAAAAATATAGTCCATATCTTTGTTCAGTTCAGAATCGAGAGTCTTGGCATTTGCAGCAGCGGTTACTCCTTTTGCGGCTAACTATTTCTTTTAATCGTTTTGTATTATTTTGGTTGTTCTATATTTTCAAATTTTGTGTATTATTTCTTTTGTGTTTACGATTTTATCTTCTTAAAAGAGCAGTTTTCCAAGAATTGTATCCTCAGATTCAGACTGTTCAATACCCAACTCACTCCTCAAAAGTTGTACGATGGGCAGTGCAATAGAAAGCGCTTAGTATTCTCTATCTCACCTTCACAAACTGGGCACATTTCATTTCCATTTGAATGTATATTTCTGTCATAGAGTATTTGTTCTTGCTTCATACAGTATAACATGAATATGAGTTGCCATAAATATTTTCTTCTTTTATCATTTTTTTTCCAATTTCTGTATACTTCAAGAGTTAATTTGGGTGAGATTTCTTCCTTCCACAGTTTTAGGTAGCACTCAGATATATTTTGTTTTATCCCCATTCAGCCCATACTAAAGAGTTATCTTCACAGAATGCAGCGGTTTTTCAGATTTATCAGGTTTTGAGGTTCTTCAGCTGACCAGTTTCAGTAATTTTGTTTCTTTTTCATGCCATAAAAAAAAGTTCGTAATTTTCTATTTCGTATAATAATTATTTAATCCAGGTAGTATTAAAGGCTAATGCTATAAAACTATTCGACACTAGACATATTTTTATTGGTCAGACTGTAGTTGTCATTAAGAGGCACATATGAACAAAAACGACCAAACATGGCCATAGAATCTTATAGAAACTATAAAAGAACCAAAAATTGTGTTCGGATACATTCATAGAACTGTGCTATATAAATCTCAAAATCTATTTACACCTCAGTAATATTCTATGGCAGCCATGCCATCCAGTACAGATTTGCTTTCCATATTTCTCGATGCTGTAATAATGCTGAAAAGCGCGAAGCGCTTTCGATATCCTAATTATACCCATCCTGAGATAAAACTTCTATAATTGATTGAGGTAAATCAATTTTCGTTATTTAAAACAAAGCGATTTAGAGGAGAATAATACTCTTGGTAGCGAGTGCCTTAATTTATCTAGACACCATTAACAAAATGAAATGTAATGGATGCAAATTACACTTGACAATGTTTGAAATTGATATAACAGATTTTGTTATAGGAAGATCAATACTTAACTACTTGAATAGTGCCCCGAATGGTTTGGTAATTCTAGTCTCGATATTTGGTCCTCAAAGCATTGGCCAGGAATTTTTAAAGCAAAATGCCAATAGAAATGTACTAACTGGACGAGAGGTGCAGGGATGTCTTGGCGCAAATTTCATATGATCATATAAAGCCCAACATAAAAAATATATTCAGATAAATACAGACATGCAATCAGTCACACACAGATACACAAATACTGCGCGGAATCAAGTGCCTCACTTTGCAAAATTATTATCTCATTATCTTTGAGTTCTTAATCGAGAAAGACCCATTTTATAAACTGCAAATCTAATTAAGGGCAGAAATTATAAAAACTTAGGGTAAAAATAATCCCTAATTAGTTCGATTAGCAATCAGAGGTGATTACTATGGTAGCGGACGAATATCTTCGTTTCCAGGGCAATTTGGAGCTCAAAATACAAATAATAAAAATTTATGATAAATAATTTACTCTAAGAGAAGGCCGATGACGAGATGGCATTTGATCAGATTGGATTGAATGAAAAACGAGGACGTTTATATGATACCTTGCCTTATGTTCCTTAGTCTTCTTTCAATATATATATATATATATATATATATATATATATATATATATGTGTGTGTGTGTGTGTGCGCAGGAGGACGACCTCGGAGGACCACATTAACCCACCTCCCTTTTTTCGAGCAGAGAACGCGTGGTCTCAAACAAAATCGTAAGGAATGACGAAGATTCTCACGTGGAAACCGGTGAGACACCCCACCTGCTTTTGCCTAAATCAGCCGATCCCCCCATGACCCGCCGGAAAAATTAATCCTCCAGCAGACAGGAGCCTCCAGTCAACCACATGCCTCGAAGCCAGAATTGGCGCCAGACGAGCATCTTTTCAAACCCTTATTTGAAAGAGAGCTAATCCGTTCGACGCCAGGATTTCCCTTGAGACAGCAGCCGTGCCTGGAAGCCTTTCTGCGACTTAGCCGGCTGAGTATATATATATATATATATATATATATATATATATATATATATATATATATATATATTCAGGGGCCCCAGTTACTCGAGAAAGAGAGTTCAGCTCACGTCCCTCTAAGATTCGTTCCCCTTTCGTGTCGAGTCAAGCCCTTGAAGTAGTTTGAAGGTCTCGTCGGCTAGATCACCACCGTGAACCTTTGGCCATCCTCTATAGGCAAGTTTGTGAAGCGGTTTCTTCGAAGAAGAGTTCTTGCGACATTCTCCTCTCATCCCGTTCACGAAAGTACGTCACTCCATCCGAGTGCACTCCTCCAAGCCTAAGTGTATCTCGCTACTACGCCAACGAGTAATTAATCTTGCTCAAAACTCACCTCGCTCTTCCTTAAGGTAATTCACTCCCATTGTAAGATATCATAGCTGCGCTGCAAGATCTTCTCATCCTGTGCAATCCGAGTCTTGGTTCCGTCACTAACACCCCTTCTCAGAGAAGCTAGTCCGCAAGGTAAAGGTCCTTCAGCACATTTTTTGAATCCCCCCTGGAGGTTATTCCCCGCTGTCCATACGAGTAATTTGGTAATTCCCGAGTCTCCTTTTAATTTCCCTATTGCATTAGTCCATGTCCGATCCGCTCATTGCCATTGCATGATACCTCAATCTTGACCCGTGTATATATTTTTGTGACTACCTTTTTTTTGTTGTAGTTAAATCATTTATTTTGGAGTAGTCTCTTTTACGAACCCTTTAAGGTACGCCTCACGCATTCGCTTACGACCCCTTTTGTTTAAGCCTCCCATTGAACTGGAGCGAGGCCTACCTCCACACTCTTCATTCACGCGTGGCCTCTCAGCTTTCGGCCACCTATTTATGCGTGTACGGACCCAGGGACTAGGTCATACACCCATAATTCCTCGAATATATATATATATATATATATATATATATATATATATATATCAAGTGCGCCGCAAAGGTTTACATTTAGAAGACACTCTTGTTAGAAATGTAAACTTACATACTTTTACTTAACGCAGGTTAATGAAATTTACAAAGACGTGGAACTTTATGTAATAAATACAATGTAACGATCAGAAAAGCAAACGGGTGAACACCAAAAACTTTATATCATAATAGTGAAATTTGCTAACGCAAGAGTTTTTAACACATTCATATAAATACATATAACTAGGTTGCATCTCCAAAGTGTCTGATGAAAAACTACTCCTCTTGTGTGACCGAATATGTAGAATATTCTGAACTAAATGCGAGGGGTTTGTTTTGTCATTGTGCCAGGCTACCGCGTCATTCCTTATAAGATGTTGTACCGTCAACATCTTTATTATGGGGAAAACAAAACGAACCAACAAATCAGTTAAGATCTTCGTTTTCGCATTGTAACCCTTCATAACAGTGGCCTTGCGTACACAAAGATCTCTGTATAGATTAAAGTACCTCTAACTTCAGATGGTACTCGTACCGTCATAAGCAACTGGAAGTCGCGCAATTCAATTCATCCTTTGGGTCGTTCAGGTCACACTCGGATGTTAACGGAATGTGGAGCCAAAAGCTTGCTAGAACAGTATGTGATAAACTACAGACTACTCTTAGAGAGCTGCAGAAAGATCTGTAAACAAGTGTAGTTGAAGCTAGCAAGAGTATAATACGTAGGTCACCGCGTCGTTACCATCCTCCTTCTCGCATTCCAAGAAAGACCCCACTCCTTAAGAACTCACTGTAAAGCTTGTTTGGCGTTTGCTAAGGAACATTTAAATAAAGCGGCAACGTTCTGGGAACAAATCCTTTGGTCAGTAGAAACAAAAATCGAAATTCAATCAGCAGGTTTGGTAAAAAAACCGTGCAGCTTACGCGCCACATAATACGATCCCTGCAGTCAAATCGGTGGTGGATCATCAATGGTGGGAAGAATTAAGGTACTCAAAGTAATAATAAACGGCGAAGTATACAGAGGATTGTTGGAAAGAAATTTGTTATGTAGCGTTTACTCTCTGACCTTGAAACCATGATGGGCATTTCAACAAGGCAATGACAACAAGCATACAGCAAAACTAACTATGAATTGGCTGCAGACAGGTAGAATTAATGTTTTGAAATGGACAATTCAATCTCATTGAAACTCTGTGGGAATTGAAACCCATGTCCCAGAAACGAGATATGCATACCTTATTTGATTTGAGGAAAATATGTTTCGAGGAATGGAACAAAATCAGTCCAGGCACCTGTACCAAGATCATAAGATATTACTTAAAACACTTGTGAGCTTTAATTGACAACAAAGGTTATGCAGCCAAGTACTAAACAATGTTTATATAAATGTGTTGTAAACCTTTGTGTTGTTAATTTCACTTATGTCATAATTTTGTCTGGTTCATTTTGTTTTTCTATTCGTTACATTGTATTTTTAGATAAAATAAATAAAATTATGTCCATTGCGTGAAAATGGGAGAAATTAAAGCTTGTGCTATCAGACGGGTATAAATTTTTCAAACTTGATAATTATTTTCCAATTCGTCCTATCCAGTTCTAGGTTCCAATGATGCTGCCTGCAAGAGATCGGAGTGCCGTAGAGGTAGGAGCAGAGGGAGACGGCATTCCAAATCCGAACAGCTCCTCTCTCACTGCATTGGAAAGGGAATAAAAAGCATTCGCTGAGACACCGCAAGAGACGCAAACAGCATCACCATTCCTCTGCCTCATTCTAGATTGGTTCCACGGATCCAACGTGCTCTAATAATTTTTCCTCCGTTTTTATTTCAAGGACTTAAGATGACATCGCCACCCCTCCTCTTCAAGGCCCTGGATACATAGAACTCAATCCCGGACACACAAGGACAAGTGACACACAGAAATACACAAATCCAGCACTTAGCCGCTTCACAATGGCGTCCCCTTAAAGAACCATGCGCTTATCTCTACTTTTCAACTTATTCACACACGACATCTCAACAACTCAATCCCCAATCACGAAAACTAACACCTACGTCGATGACACATCAATCAATTCTATTAGCTGTGGTTGGCGTGCAAACTAGCAAGCATCTACCACGTTCAGGCTTAGGCTGGTTAATAAAGGAGTTGCGTGCAAAGGTCATCCCATCATTTACCGTCCTACAAGCATAGTATCGGGTGGACGTATCTTTGGAGATGCGAACGGAATAAGTTTATTTGGAGGGAAAATGTATGTCGTCTTGCGTGTTGGTCCCGTTAGCTCAGTGGTAGAGCACTGGTCTAGATAACCAGAGGTCTGTAGTTCGAGTCCTTGTCGTAGCGATGTGTTATTTTCTCGTGTTTTTTTCCTGCACCATCTTCTGTAAAATCTCTGTTTGCCTGATCTGCGTCACTTTTGCACACACCTCTTCTATCAAGCAGAATAAGACTGAACGTAGTAGATGCTTGGTAGTTTGCCAGCCACAAATGGCTGATATCTTTCGGTCGTACCAAGAAAGGATGCGTTCACTTTTCACTCATATATATATATATATATATATATATATATATATATATATAGTCCTAGCCAAAAACTTTTAACTAATATATATTTTTTCATTCTTTTTTAAAATTTAAGTGATAAAAATCATTATTCTAATATAATAATAAAAAAAACTGAATTGTTTCTCTGAATCAAAATCGCACTATGGTATTGTTCTGTATGAAGTGGGTTTCAATCCCTGGAGGTTTGGTATTCGAGCAAAAGGGTAAAATGATGGCAAGTATTGGTTAAAATTCAGTGTTTCCCAACCTTTTTTTGCTCCATGCCCCACCTCAGCTTCTTAAAATTTTCTATGTACCCCTGATGTAAGAAATTAAATTATGTTCTATAAATGTAAAGTTTATTGCACTCAAAAATCTTTAGAAAAATCTACATCCTTCAAATAAAATAATATAATTAAAAAAATCGAATCATTGAAACGAAATAAAATCTATTATCTGTCGAGGAACGACTCAGTATGTTCCACTGTCTAATATGGGTACATACGTTATTGAGTCAGACCGGCAAATCTCGGCCCTGTACTCAGGCCGGTATGCAGCGAAGGGAAGGCAATGGCCTCCCAAAGTAAGAGTGAGACTTAATTACAGGTTGGCAATTCAAAAGGGGAACTCGTTTGCCAGATTTAACTCAGGAATTATTTAAGTAAACACCTTTACAAAAATAAGCTTTAATACAAGATAAATGATTAAATATCGAGACAAGAATAATAATAGAAATTAGCACGAAGGTTAGCGTGACAATGAATATTATAGCGGGCAGGACTTAATGGAAGCTGGGCCCGGGAATTATTAATTAATTCGATGGTTTAAATAAGCGGATTAAGATTACTAAATCATTTCATTATGCGATTGTGGGGTCTTCTTAGTGCTTGAGAGAATGAGGTGACTTACGAGAGTAGGATTCTGGATTACCTCGGATGATTGATGGGAGCGGAAGACCAGTGGCCAGGTCTTGGTAGAACGAACTCGGGGCATGAGCGTTCAGGGAACTCCAACGGGTTTGCGATTACTCCGACGTCCGTGGGGGAAGGGAGCGACCACAGTAGAGACTCATCAACGGAACAGCGTAGAATCTACATGAAGACGGATACGAATAGGCGAGCCCAGGACAGTCTTCCGGGACGTAATAAAGTAGTGGCAATCTTCCTCTGAACAGAGCGGATCACGGAGTGGATCTGCTCAAGAGATCACGACGACGAACCGTTCAACTGGGGTACAGATGCACTTGATCTGGGCGACAAGACTTCCTAACTCGCACTCTCTGATGAGAACTATGCACTGCGTCTTAAATAGGGAAGTTCGTCTGGGAGCAAGGGGGGACGCGAGACGAACGAAGTCCCAAGGCATAGCATGGCGTCAGACAATGCAAACAAGGGAGTTTGATAAGCGCCGCTTTGATGAAGTGGCCGAGGGGTAGTGAGAGAATTCTTTCTACCCCACAGGGGAGGGGGGGGACGAGGGAGACATCAGCGGCCAGACGGGCGGTCAACGCTATCGGAGTGGGGGACGGTGGTCATAAATGAAAACAAACATAGCTGGCGCCAGTCTAAACCTGATCAAAATTAAGCCACAAGGCGCGTTCGAATTCATACTTCCACACTATTAGTAAAAAAATAGAAATCATTATTTTAATAGTCTGAAAATAATCAATTTAATGAGATGCTTGTGCTTGATGTTTATCGCAAAGTGCATTTATACGAGGAATGGTATTTGTTATTTTTAACCTTAAAACTGCTCGTTTTGTGACATCAAGTCTATTTCTTTCTTTTTTCAGTAACAGGTCCGTTACAGCACTGAAATTACATTTTACCAAATATGAGGACGCAAATAGCAATAGTAGTTTTCTTGCTAAACTTGTTGCATCTAAGTATTTCGTCTTCATCTCATTACAGAGCTGTATCATACTCCCTTATACTTTGAAGAGAGCTTTAACAGAATCATCCCTTCGTATTTCTGACACCTCTTATTCATACTGCATAGATACATCAGAGAGGTACGCTAGTAATGGTTGAGTTAGCCATTGCTTTGGCCAATAAATTTTGTCGGTGAATAACATAATGCAAAAGCATCATTTCTGGATTCTCTCCGTTCATTAATTTTAAGCAGCCACTTTTTGCCATCATAAATGGAGAACTATCTGCTACACAAGATGTAATGTTATCCATTGATATCTGGTGTTATCTAAATATTATTTCAGCATATTATATATATATATATATATATATATATATATATATATATATATATATATCAATTGCATTAGTAGTACTTTCCATTGATTCACAAAACAGAAACGCCTCATCAACAATTTTTTCATTATCGATATATCTTACATAGGCCAAAAACAGAGCTTCACTCTTTTTAGCAGTTGATTCATCCATCTGTATTGACAATTTCCTAGATCTAAGTTTTTCAACATCTGTACTCATTTCATCTCTTCTGTTGCAAACACTATTATTGCTGAGAGGAATGTTCTTAATATCTTTATCATCTTGTTGCAGAACTGCTTTGATAAAAAATGATATTGCTGGTTTAATTTAGTCCTCGTCAGTAGTATGATTCTTTGCCTATTTTGCTCTATGGAGAGAAATTTCATAGCCAGCCTGAAAAATACGATTATTGGCTGTGATTCGTGCAAAAAAATGAATCTAAAGTAGATTTTTTTCAGACTTTACTTTTAGACTATTGAAATACTTTAATGTTGAATTAATGTGAATTTTATGTTTAGCTTTGAAATGTACTTCAAAATGACCTCTTTTCACTGATTCGTCGGTCTAACATTGTTTGCAGAATTGGAAAAATGGAAATCGTTCATTATGAACAGCAAGTATAAATGTAAACTGCAAATATTCTTCTGAATACTGATTGACTTTTTTAGCTTGTACTACTCACTTCGTACATAGGGGTGATATCTGAAAAGAAAAATAATAAATTTTATTAATTATTCTTAACTTATGATCCAAATAAATGAAAAAGGTTTCTTTGTTTTGGCTGTTGTGTATAAGTATAGTTGCCAGATACCAAAATTATAAATATGGGACACTTTTAAAATTGCATCAGTTTCAAATAAAAAAATATACAAAGCAAACCAAATTTTTATTCTAAATTTTAAAAATGCATCAAAATGTTGAAATCGGTATATGACGGCAGCAACGCAAGGGTTAAAATATCTCCATACTGCATATTTATTTATAGAAGCCTACACACCCAGACCAATATAGCATATAGAAATAGAGACATAAATTAAAAATATAAAACAACGATTTTTTAGGGATTATGATTTCGAGGAACGCAAAAGCAAACTAAAATATTTGGATATTATTGAATCCAGACAAACAAATATTATTATTATTTAACACAGGCTAAACAGATAACTAAAAAAATTCTAAAAAAAAAATGAAATAATTATAAGATTCGTATTCAAGAGTGAGATTATAAAAATGTAAAAGAAAATATTTTGAAAATTATTATTTAAACAGAAAATATAATGAAAATTCTCTTGTAAATTTTCTCAACAGACCGCACGAAAATTGAACATGTACCTTTAGTAATTCATAAAGTTACTATAAATAAGTATAAATTTATTACGAAATTTGAAAATGAACTAAATACGGGGCATCTGTTAACTGAATGTATAGGGCCTAGGTGATTTTAGACATAATTGTTATGTTCATGTGAGAAGTTCAGCTTAAAAAACGCTTTCCAATTTTCCTGAAAAATCTATTCAATTTACAGGAAATACCTAAAAATCATGTCAAATATTATTTTCTTGTAAGATTTACCTCGCAAAGGTTAATACGCAAAAGCCATTGCAGAAAAAAGTAATAAAAAAACGGCGTATCTTTATGTAGAGGGACCCACTAAAATAGTAATATTCCCCCCCCCTCCTAAGATATTTCTTCGGGAGAGAAAGCGAGCCGTTACTCACCCCCTCCCCCTCACGACTTCACCCTTTTTGGACTTTCCGGCGGGTCACTGGGAAATTCACACCGTGACATGACATTGTGATCGAAGGTAATCTCCCCGCCGTCTTAATCTTCCCTCCGTTGGAGTCTGGAGTCGGGAGATTTTTCGTCTATTTGTAGGTTTGCCAATTGCTTTTTCTTGATCCCCTCGAGACAACTTTATGGCTTCAGCCGCTGGTCATTCCTTCAGACCCGCTGAGCCCGGCCTCTTAGACTTTCCCGTAAGGACACGCTCTGTTGCCATGGCCGATAAAGAAGGTTCGAGGAAGGTCTCTCTCCCTCTCCCTGTTTTGGAGAAATCCGGGTATATATGCGCCCTCTCAAGGATTACCCGCAGATTCACTTAAACGACGCTTTCCCGAACGGAGATTCGCTTGAAGGACGCTCTCGCACGAGAAGTGTTTAGTGACTGTTGCAGGCCACGGAAGAGCTGGATATCACACTCGTAACTTCGGGTCAGGGAGAAAAGTCTCTTGAGGCAACGTCAGCTTTTCTCAACCGCATTCAAATCAAGGATTGGAGAAGCCTTCCTCTGAAGTTCTTCTGGTGAACTCTTGAGGAAAAGAGGCCCAATAGCTCGCTTAATCCGAGTTTGGAGAAGTCACCCCCACCCCCCCTCACCTCCGAAGTTCGTCCGGTGACCTCTTGAGGACAAGAGGCCCGCATCTCACTAAATCAGAGTTTGGAGAACGTATCATCACCCTTTTCGGGTTCGTGTCTACCTCTGTGAATAATCAAGGTCACCAAGGCTCCCACCTTTCACCCCTCGGCGTTTGTAAATGTGCAAACGACGAGCAAGTACAGGACTCACCCGCTGCGAGAACAAAAGGACGTGGAGCCTCCAGTACTTCCCTCCATGCCTAGCAACTACCCCCGTAGACCAATTGTATGCTTTACGTGTGGCACCCCCGGGCACTTAAGTTACATACAATTGCCCCCCTAAATTCTCAATTGAGGACCTCGTCGAGTCAACAGGTCCACCAAATCTCTGCTGCCACCTCGCCTAATCTGCTAGCTGCATCACCAGCGCCCCCTGCCCCCTCCCTCCCAGATCAACAGGCAAATTTCCTGTTCAACAAGAGTCCCCCGGTGGGCTCCAGTTCAAAAATGGTGCAGTAAAGGGTTGCGGAGTGTCAACCTTGGTTAGAGATACAAGTTGCACCTGTATAGTAGTATCCAATAAACTACTACCCCCCGTAAGCCCCTAGCATAACAGGTTCGCGTTGGTACATGACTTTTTAGGTCGTGCCACTAGGTCCCTAGTGGTACGGTGGCATATTCAGTGCCAGTACTTCACAGGATGGGCCGACGTAGTTGCAGCCCCGATAAAATTCTGCTCCGTTCTTATCGGACAGAGCGCACAGCTCTCCCCAAACCCAATTTATCAGCCGGTCGTTACCAGAGCCCAAGCCGAGAAAGAAGTGTCGCTTCCGTTACCCCTATCGTCTCCAGACGTCGACCTCGCCACCAACGTTCAATTTGCTGAGGCGCAGAAGAGTTGCCCCCCCATTAAAACCCCTGTGGGAAAAAGCAATGAAGAAGGAGACTGAAACGGTGCGAGGCAATCGGAAGATCAAATACACCGTGAAGGAGGCGTTATTATACCATTCTTCTGTTAAACCGGAGAGTCCCCCGACCAACCCGTTGTGTGTGCCGAGAACATATATCGAACTCGTTCTAAAGATGGCTCACGATGGCTTAATGGCCGGGCATTTCGGCCATAACAAAACGGCCCAGCGAGTATTCAAATATTTCTTTTGGCCAGGCACGGCCAAAGAAATTATTGACTTTTGCAAGCCCGGTGACCTTTGCTAGAAGATCACCTCCAAAGGGCGTGTAGCCCTTCGCCCAGGTAGCAATCGACCTAATAGGTCTCATTCGTTCCCAGTCAAGCGAGGGACACTCCTATATTTTAACCCTCGTCGATTGCGCCACCCGTTTTCCAGAGGCTATCCCCATGAAGAAGATTGATAGAATTTCTTGTACAGAGGCTTTAATCTCAATCTTTCCCCGAGTAGGGATCCTGGAGGAGATCTTATCCGACAGAGGACGTTAATTCACCTCTGAATTGATGGAGTATGTCGGTAAACATCTTCTCATCAAGCCCCTCTTCACGACGCCCTGGTACCCTTCCGCTAACGGGATGTGCGAGAAATTAAACAGCACCCTCAAAATGGTACTCGAGAAGGTGTGCCACGACCAGCCCCAAGAGTAGCACCGCTACCTCCCCGTAGCTTGTCGCGAAGTCCCCCATAGGACTTTGGGGTTCGCTCCATTTGAGCTGTTATATGGACGTAATGTCTGAGGACCGATGAGGATTTTGAAAGAATTGTGGTCCAATCCTAGAATGGATGAGAAAATTAAATCCTCTTGCGCGTATATTTTAGAACTGCGTACGCGGTTAGAAAAATGTGCGGGCATCGCTCTTTGGAACGCTGATATAAATTTGGAAAAATACTGCACCTACTTCGACCTAAAATCAAAGGCGCGTTCGTTCAAACCAGGTGACGAAGTATTACTCTTGCTTCCCTCCAAAGCAAATATGCTCCTCTCCCACTGGAAAGGACCATCCCAGTTTTAGAATCCTGCGGCCCGGTAAATTACCTAATTGAAACCCCCTATGGTAATAAGATTTACCACGTCAACATCCTAAAAAAATACCACCTCCGAGCTTGCCTAAATAACGTGTACATCTCTACTCGTACCTGCGATCAACACGTACAATCTCTGTGCGCGCCTCTTCGGGGGAGGACCAGGTGTACAAGCTTAAGTTAAAGGTCGGTAGTCATCTTCAGTATGTGATTCCTCTGACGATGTGGAGCTGGAACTAAAGGCAGCAGTGGCCCCTTGATCTTTGTTATCTCGTTCGTCGTATCTTCACTTGAGAGCAGCTTCTTGGTCATTTCTCTTCCCACGCCTGGCCTCAACTCCAAATTTTTTCGCGTCGAGAAGATGCCCTCACGCTGCATCTTTAGGAACTCCTTGTCTTCTTGGTTCGTTATGTTCTGGAGTGCATCGCTTGGGGCAACTTCGAAGAGATCCTGAAGTTCATCCAGGAACATCTTTCCTTGACACGGTCCGACTCTCACCCACGAGTCAGGTGTTTCTTGAGTGTTTGGTATTCGTCGTAGATTCCTCGAAGTTTCCTGACACAAGCATTTACCTGATGTGTCGAGATCCTGGCCCTCTCCTATACGGTGATGACCTCTCCACATGCCAAGTTCAGGCCTTCCTAGACGGCCATCTTTTCCACGATGTGATGGAACAGGTACAACGACAGCACATACCGCTTACTTGGAAGACGAGCATATGGCAGGGAATCAACAGGCTTCCCGAGAAGCCAACACTCGGGGGTCGAACGAGTACTGATTACAGCAAAAGTGATCAAGGTGTGATTGGAAAAGCTCACCATTAACGCCTCTGATTTTAATTAGAATCTTTCCTGATGATACACCGTTAGAAAGGTAGACTTTCCTCTTTGTCACTTCTGTATTCATGGGTATTTTCACTACGACAAAGAACACCAGTTCTAAACTTCAGCACAAACTCAAAGTAGCAACGTTAATAATAAATGACTCGTCAGAAAAACTTTGGCATAGTTTAATTGACTTCATTCTTTATTATAAAGTATTCAATAGTGAGCAAGCATAGATCGAAGCATATTTGAAAGTCAAATCAAGCCAGTATTAATCGAAGACTCTTTCCCAGCGATTAAATAGATGAAAAATAAAGAACTTATTTATTATGCTTGAAATGAAATATTCAGGTTGTAATATTGTAATGAGCTAAATGAAATGTGCTTCAAATCTGGATAAAAATATTTGAAAGTGTCAAAATAAGGTCTGTGAAACGTACAAACATAATGTGTCAATTAGAAATAATTCATTGCTTTTTTAATTCTAAAATCATCCTTCAGAGATGGGTTGAAGCTATTTTCTATTGATGATGAAATTGGTGAAACAAGTGCAACTTGGTTATTAAATGTGTCACTAAAAAATATGGTCAAAGTAAAACGGAGACCGACCGACATAGTGAGATGTAGAGTCGCACGCGAGTAAAAACCTAGACCAAGAGTAAATTATTAGGAGACAAGAGGAGCTTGCGCTTCGCAGGCAGACTTTCGTTCTTCGGCCTACGTCCAATCGGGTTCTAGCAAGGTGGTTTTGGTCTAAAAAAAAAAAAAATATATAAATTCATATCTTCTTCTCACCTTCTCACCATCCACTTGGTAGATTTGAACTATCTGTCAGTCGGCGAGCTCTTAAGGAACTGTCTCCATTCCATACAATAATCGAATTTTCTTTCTTCCTCCACCTCCTGTAGGGATGTTCCTCTCCGTTTCAGTGCAGGTTGCACTCCTTTGAACTATCCTTTTCTTTGTCTTCCAGGTGTTTTTTTCCTTTTTAATTATTGGTAAAATAGTACCAGCATCGCGTTGTTGGACTATTTCCATGTAGCTTAAGGCTGGTCTCGTCGATGTATTTACAATTCTAAAAACCCAAATTTGGGAATGGGGATATCTAACTCTGTGATGTTTAGGTTTGTGCGAAAAGCATAACTCGTCTACTTGTACCGTAATACCAGGCTGACCTATTTGAACCAGATTATTTAAAAAATGTTTAGTACATACGTCACGAAAGAAACTATATAAATTGACCATATTTTTTAGTGACACATTTAATAACCAAGTTGCACTTGTTTCACCAATTTCATCATCAATAGAAAATAGCTTCAACCCATCTCTGAAGGATGATTTTAGAATTAAAAAAGCAATGAATTATTTCTAATTGACACATTATGTTTGTACGTTTCACAGACCTTATTTTGACACTTTCAAATATGTTTATCCAAATTTGAAGCACATTTCATTCAGTTCATTACAATATTACAACCTGAACATTTCATTTCACGCATAATAAATAAGTTCTTTGATTTTTTTATCTATTTAATCACTGGAAAAGTCTTCGATTAATACTGACTTGATTTGACTTTCTTCATTCATTCTTCTTTTCTCAATGGAGTTCAATCAGGGTTCTATCTTAAGCTCTGCTCTTATTGCTGTATTTTTATTCTATCTCTTCTCGTGACCTCCTTGACCGTTATGAGAGCACACATTTCAGCAGCCTGTATTTGTTCCGATTGAGCTCTCCATGCGTTCCATGAGCACAATGCTACCACAATGGCTGGCTAGGCCTATCTTGTGGGTCGTATTTCTGTCAGGTTACGACTACCTTAGCCTTTGTGCATATCTCCTAACAATTACTCTTTTATCTATTTTTTCAGATCCATGAACTTCAGAGATCCAATCCTTACTATTGAAATTACTCTTGTTTTCTCTAATTCTCTGCTTTCTTTTAAAATTACTTACGTTTGGTTATGGCAGATATAAATCCCCAAATTCCTAATAAATATTTTTCCCGATAAATCAAGAGGGAAATTAGGACAAAACAAAACTTCAGAGCACAAACCGAGTAAGTGTGAAACATCGATTTTTCTCGATTGCAAATAATTCATCTTCTTTGACCAAACTTTGTGAAGTTACCTTCCTTTAAATTTCAAATGTTAGGTTCCAATACTTGTCTTTTGACCGCATGCATAAGCTCTCTTATTTTTTCAGTTCTAGACAACTGAATGTCGCCATTTTTACTCTCTTTCTTTTGATATCTTTCTTTTTTTCTTTTTTTTTATATACTGCTTATGCCTAATTTTTTTTAAAGGCAGTAGTATTTTATCACGTTTTCTCCAGAATCATTTTGATTCACTTTCAATAGATGTTCGCCGCTTACCATGTAAGGTTCTTGTCTTGTGACCTTATCTTCTAAGCGATTCCTTCTAAGCCTTGCAATAAGTTATCTTCGCACCTTTGAGTACTCGTGCTCTTTGTGCGAATTTGTTCCTGGAAATTTTTACAATGCATCTTCTCATTCTTAAAATTTGGCTAACACTGATGTTTCTGTACCGTTTTTAGCTTTGAATATTTCAATGTTTTATTCTCTTTGTTGTTGTTGCAGTGTGAATTCTTCTATGGTTTCGTTACTTCTCGTCAAAACAATGTAAAAGAAGCTATTCGAGTCATCGTCAATTACTTTCTGCATGTCTTTTACTTGCTTATAACGTAGTCTTCGGGAATACAGCAGATGATCTACCCCCGTCGGACCGTGGAATGAAAAGTGAAACTCCGCCCCTCTCCCCCCTGTGAATTTTTAATTACACCGACTTTCTATTCTTTTGACTGCATAGATTCAGAATTTTCTTGTCTACTCTCTAGATTATGTCTATTGGGGCTGCGAGAGGAACAATAATAAAAACGATTTATTTTAGCCAAGAATTTTACATTTCGTGAATTAGGAGCCAAATAGAAATAAATAATATATGATTTTATGTTTTAAGATAGGGCAAAACTAATGGCACCATTTATTTAATGGGAAAATTAATATTTCATATGAAAAGATCACAGTGTATTCCAGTTCTTTGTAGTTCATAGAAGCCATAATTTCGTTTAGTGCCATTACGTGCAGTGCAGCGATTGAACCTTTTAATAACAATATTTAAAAAGAGCGGTATTTATCAGAGCAGGGCGCGTTCCTCGAATTTGGGTAGTGCGTTAGCGTTCCTGCGTTCCTCCGGCCGCGGTGAGTACGTTCTGGAATAGCGTTCCTCAATTCTTTTCGTTCGGGGCGTTCTTGCGTTAGCGCTCCCAAGCTATTAAAGCGTCGCTCAAAAAAGTAGTGCGTTCCTCAAAAAACTTGAAAAAAGTAAAAACAACACTGTGAGCATCAATATTACACTAATTTATTAAGTTTATTTTACTTTTAAATCTGACAACGATTCCATTTTCGTAATTGTACATAAAGATTAAAGACATCTAGACAAGTTACAACACTTTTTAATAATCGTTTCGTAACGCTCAGAATGCTTTAAATTTCGAGCGGTGCGTTCTTCTTACTTGCGTTCCTGAGTTATTGCGTTCCTAAAAAGACGGTGCGTACGTACGCAAGAACACAGGAACGCGCTAAGGGAACGCACTTGCCAAGCTCTGGTATTTATATATGCCAATTGATAGTTCTTGCTATGTTCAGTCGAATATTAAGAAATTACCAAGTAGGATACAAAATCTTTACCTGCCAGTGACCGTTGTGGGTCTCTATATCTATAGTTTTCGATTTAGAGGCCCTCCCCTGCCGTATATTTTTAACTACGTCTATTTTTCTATCCTTCTGACTCTATATATTCAGGATCTAGTTGTCTTCCACCTAGAATCGGCTTTTTGGAGGCAACCAGAGCAAAATTACTAAAGGATTTAACAAAAAATAGAAAAAAAATCTTTTAATTTCCATAATAGGAGAGAAGATGGAAAACTCAAACAAATTATACACGTTTTAAGGTATGCTCAGTGCAACAGCACCACAGTATTTGCTCTGCATAAATACTCGTATGTAAGCTTTACTTTGATAAATGTCACTGTAAAATGGAAATTTTGCTCTCAGGGATAGAAAACGTATTATCGTTAGCTCGCTCTTCTTTTTATCAAATTATGAACATTTCAAACAAGAATTTATGAAAGAGATATTTTCTTTATATCGACTTTCATATATAACAAACAACAATTAGGCTATAGAATGTGAGGCGAACTGGACATATTTTGGCATGTCTACAGTATGGGCGATCATGACAATCCCTAGGCACGCGCATGTCACCTCTGAGTATTGTAAATAAAACTCTGGGATGTGTGATAGGCAACGTTGCTCCGCACCCCAAATATATTTAGGATGGATTACGCTAGCTTGGGGAACGCAGCTGAGCATCGCTGCAGTTCGGAGGAGGAAATGCGTCTCGAAGTCGTTTGGGTTGGCGGCCAACCACTACCCAGACCGTTTCGTTAAAGCGACTAGGAGACTGCCACCCGGACGACCTGACGAAGGAGCTGATTTAAGGATGGTGATCCTTCCTTATGTACAGAAGACCTCTGATATCTGCGTTACGGCTTTTACACCCTCTCAGCATTGAAGTGGTGCACAAACCCTCTAGTACCTTGCACAACTATCCCCAAAGTTAAGGATAGGATCCTTGACCAGAACAAGTCTTGCTTAGTCTATGAAATCCAGTATGGTGGGTGTGCCGCCAAGAATGAAAGTGAAACATCGAAGAAGCTCCGAACACGGGTCGAAGAGCACCGTAGAGCCATTCGAAGGAAATATCCTCTAACCGCAGTCACGTCTCATTGCTTCAACCAGAGGCACGATATAAAGTTGGATGAGGCAAATGTTTTAGTAAGAGCCATCAACAAGTAGAGCCGGCAATTCTGAAAGACTGGATCTCTGACTATGACTGTCTAAACTAACATATTTTGGTCAATCCATGTTTTGAATCTATGCACTAGACAGCTATTATACCATACGAATTTGTATTTTCCAATCATGTTATTTATTTGTCATTATTTGCCTCTTTTACCTTTAGGAATGCCTCACTGGTTATTTTGTAAGAGATGGCCAACTGAGGATTTGCTACTTTACAGGCTGCATAAGGGCTATAAGTAGAGTCACAGTTTGTCAGTCTTAATTTGTAGCCTCGAGGAACTCCGTTGAAAACTAGCCAACATTACAAAGAAGCTCCCTCTGGACATCAAAAAGCTACTCTCCCAATACTTTACCGATAGGAGGTGTCACATAAAATACAATACCACAACATCACAACCATTCACACAACGCGCTGGCGTAACTCAAAGTAACATACTAGCCCTTACACTATACGTCATGTACAGGAAGACACCTCACTGCATCCATAAAACTGCAAGCACACATACACAGTGTCCTACGCTGACGAAGAGACCATTCTCGCCTCCGCTCAATGATTAAAAACAATTATGCATCGAGCACAGATAATAAATACTGTACGAGAAAACAGAGTATCAAGACAAGTGGCTCATAGTCATGAATCTTCTGGAGAACAGACTACACTCTACGGCGTGGAAGAACACTACATGCACAATATGCAAATATGCACACACACCAGACCAAAAATATGCAGCCCCACAAGAATAACAAAAAACTCACACAAAAATACTCAGGGCTACATTTTACAAGTATCTACACTTTCACGTACAAAAAAACACTACACAAACAAAAGTTAAAAGTATTGACAAAATACTAGGCAGATTTTACGTTCTCAGCCTTAAAATGTAATTACACTTCTACAAGACACTTTTCAGACAACTCCTTGCATATTTACCAATTACACTCACAGCCACGAGCCACATTTGGCAAGGAGAGCACAGAAATACAAAACTATGCGCTGAAACGCACATGTCGCCCTCATTCATTTACAAACGTGTCTACACTCGCGACAGCAACAAACTCACACCACTGAACTTATACATGCATAGCCACACAACGCAACAATTAGAAAAAACTCACAAGAAACCCGATATAGATCGAAGTACACGCTACGATGGCGTTGAGATACCCAGCAGTTCACGATTACTTACAACCAACACCTATCTTCACATAGGATAACAGTACCAGGAATTTCATGTTTCCTCAGGTCGCGCCTCGTCTTTTTCTTTCCACCCAATCCAATATCCCAATAAACACGCACAATAGACGTCGTATCGGTGAATAGCCATAACCCTTAACTCTATCAATCCCTTCCTGAAGTTTCTTTCGTACTATTTTTCTCTCTCACTTGTCGATCTCAATGGCTCATCACAGTCATCACTGTGCTTTTCTTTCAATTCTAGTCATTTCATTCCATTTCAAATCTGACCATAAATTGATCAATAGTTCGGTTTTCGCTTGGGTTGAGCATACTCACAACTAGTAAAGGAGGCAAGTAGATCAGTAAATTCATCGTCAGCAAGGAATTAACACAGTAGTAGATCCCCATCCATTAGGATGGGGATCTAAACATTATCAAAAGGATGTTCTACCGAACTATACGGAGAGTCAAGAAATCCATTTAATCTAAAGTGGCGCAGGCATTCTCGGGGCTTTAAACATTGCCTTGGTAAGGTTAACAGACGCCACATCAATATACACCGCGATATTCTACTTTCCTGGGGATGTCGAAGACTTGATGGCAGCCAAAGATAAGAATTAGCTGGGAAAAATATGTTAGAATAAAAGACCCCACTAGCGCACGATCATTTTCAGAAGACTCGACCTCATATTTAATGACAATATTTGCGAGGACATCAAGAGCGAAAGTGAGCGGAAACAAACGGGCAAAAGTCACAGGGATCGACAAATTCGGCAAAACCTCAATCTTTCTCAAAATAACTTTCGCATTTACTAATATGGCTGTAAAAGCAAAACATAAGAGCTTCTTGTTTTATACTTAGAAATCTCTCCGGAAAAAATAGAAACAAAAGATTATGTGCTACAAATGTTAGGGTGTCGAGAGCCACAAGACTACCAACCAACCCCAAGTAGAAGAAATCTGTCCGGAATGCGCCGCGGTTGGCCATTTTTGGAGCCAATTCCGCTGCACCTCGAAAAAATGCATCAGTTGCGAAGTCGAGCATCGGACATTGACAATGAGATACTCCTTGAAAAATGAAAAATTAAATAAAAAGAAGGCTAAAGTGAAAAACGAAAAAGAAGTATAACGACATATGTATAATTAACGGAAGCAAATGCCCCAAGAACCAGCGGTCTAACGCTCGTAGTTAGAAAAGAAGGCAAGGAAATTAATGCTTACAAGTACATCCTCCTCCTAGAAAAGAACGGTACACAAAAAACGTTATGGTTTCCCCTCCAACCCATCATCCAAAGATAATCTACAACTACAATTCAAAGAAAAAACCCAATAAAAACCCGAAGAAGGAATGGAAGAAGATATACCCGAGGAGAGACCAAACCTCATACATAAAAGAAGAATCTCCTATGCAACCTAACAGAGCGGACAAATCGAAGAAAGCAAGGAAAGAAAACAAAACCCCAATTAACGCAAGAGAAGGAAACGGGCAGCAAACTAATCGTAAAATGAGGAGATTCGACCAGGAAGCGGCCTTCGACTCAAAAGTAGACTTCCTTCCGAGCACGACACTACTAAAAAGAGGTTTAGTATGTGAACACTTAATAATTGGAATAAATGTATTCGCCTCTCCCATGTATAAGATTTATGTCAACAACAATGCCCCCCAAATAACTGCCGGTCTTATAAACAACAAATTCAAATGGATCTTGAGCCGCATTACGACAATGAGGAAGTTGAAAAAGAAAATACAAGAGAATTCACTTCCCCGAAGAGAAATATCACATAGTGAATGCGAACACGTTTAAATCAATTACAAGCGGCCAGCTTACTCAGAATATAATGTGAAATAAAACAAGCATTAATAATATGAAGGTGACAAAAATATAATGAGAATTAATATAAGTTATAGTAGAAAGTAAATAAGTATAGAAATATCAAGTGACAAAAAGAGATATTAAGATGATTAAAATATCATAGAAACGTCAAAATGTATGTAAAATAAAGGAAATATGAGTGATTTTAAGGCTAATAATATTACAAATTAGCAAATTCGGTTTATAAAAACAAAATATTCGGTATAATTAACATGTGTAATTATAACTTTAAATTATATTCGGCAAAAATGAAAAACTAATAACAATAATGCTAATGTAAAGAATTACATTAATGACGTTATAGAACAAATATACTCAATTTTATAATAAATGCGCAATAATAAAGATGTAAAATAAAATGGCAAATGATAGTCTTGGACAAAAGTTTTGAGACTAGTATGTTCTTTAATATAAGAAGATTAATAGAACTAATCAAACATTGAATTTTTTTTTAGTATATTTGTACTATTATTTGAAGGTGAATGTGATAGAACGGGTTGAAAGCGCGTTAGTTTCAACTCCTATCACATATTATTTAAAACCACGATGCCCCCACGTGCATCTTCGCTTCGAAGCTTGACGCCTTATCGCAGCCACCGGATGTCAATGTTTAAACAAGGAGGTTATCGTCCCCCCCGTTCGCCCCCATACGCCGACCTCGCCAGATTGAGTTAGGCTTATGGGCAGATAAGGAATGTTTCCAGCCTCAGCTGTGCATTCCTTCGAAGTTCCCACTCCATTGTCCCCCACGCCAAGGGAGTGGCTCGACTATACATATAGATGGAAACTTTACCACTAAGAGCAGATTGGAGATCCAGATTTTCGTCGCGAAACATCACCACGACCCTCTCCCTCTTTGTGCGCCAAGGGACCTCGACCTCGAGATTCACCATCACTTGTCCAGAAGGAGGACAATATCCCTTGAGTGCCAAAGGTTCGAGCCTTTAGTGACGCCAAGTCCTCAAGGCTTCCCCCTCAATGTTCAGAAAGAGAACAACGTAGAACAGCCATTGTTCTTTTAAGCCCTTCGCCAAGAAACGGTTCTCACCCTTCCCCCTTGTTGTTCATAGGAGAACAACATTAGAACAGCCATTGTTCTTGAGCCCATAAACAAGAGACGGTTCTCACCCATTCCCTCGTTGTTCAGGAAGAGAACAACGTTAGAACAGCCATTGTTCTTTTGAGCCCTTTGCCAAGAAACGGTTCTCACCCTTCCCCCGTTGTTCAGAGGAGAACAACATTAGAACAGCCATTGTTCTTGAGCCCGTAAACAAGAGACGGTTCTCACCCCTTCCCTCGTTGTTCAGGAAGAGAACAACGTTAGAACAGCAATTGTTCTTTTGAGACCTTCACCAAGAAACGGTTCTCACCCTTCCCCCGTTGTTCAGAGGAGAACAATATTAGAACAGTCATTGTTTCTGAGCCCGTAGACAAGAGACGGTTCTCCCCCCCCTCCTATTGTTCAGAAGAGAACAACGTAGAACAGCCATTGTTCTTCAAGCCGTTCGTCGAGAGACGGTTCTTATTCCCTAGACGCCACGTCAGGATCACCTTATTCCCGCCCTTCGGCTGGAACTCACCAGCGGGCCGAAAATTCCTTCACGTCGCCTTCCACTGCACCACTCGTATAGAGTTACGTAAGCCAAACGTCACCTTTGAGTACTTAACCCTTGTGTCAATTTTATCCTGTTCTTTAAATGGTTTAGCAAACCATCCCATCTCTTTAACTCTATATTTGTTTTACCTTTTTAAATCCTTTAATCCTCGGATTAGCCCGAGCCCCCACGACCCTTTCCATTCTCTGTTTATGTCAATATTTTCCGTCTTGTGTTTGTTGATAGTTATTATTAATAAAACTCTATTTTATTAATGATAGCAATATTATTATCCTTGAGCTCAGTTCCACTTCTTAAGCATATCGAAGATACATAATATCGGCCCGCCAGACATTAACACACTCTAAAGATAATTAAAGAAGTTCCCTCAACGAATATTCATATATGGTATTATCGTCGAGAGTCCATTCTACGACATATATATATATATATATATATATATATATATATATATATATATATATATATATATATATATATATATATATATATATACTATTGAAATTTGGTATCAGGTGTGTAAGGTTTAACGCTATATCTTTGCAAACACTGGTATCAGTCAAGTAAAGCATAGTGTTATTCGTTATAATAATAGAGTATAGTAGTTACCTTTTGTTTTAACGATTGCTATCCCCTTTTTTGGAAACTTAAGAAGCTGTTTTTTTTTGTGATTTTAGTCAGTGGTTATTTAGATTGAGAAACCAAGTACGAATAGGTCAGTGCCCATATTTAGGTAGGCTTATTCTCTAGAAGGAATAATTCTCGTTGCAAGGAATTTTAGTTGGTTGACTAGTGCACCCCCAAGTGCAAAGGTGACCCAGTTCAGAATCTTCAAAGCGCAAGGAGAGTCCGTGGGACTTTCTGGGAAAGAACTAATTGAGTACGTTCAAGAGGAGCAAAGAACAGAAAGAGAAATCCAACGAGAAGAGAAAGAACGAGAAGAGAAAGAAAGAGAAAGAGTAATCCAACGAGAAAAAAGAGAAAGAGAGGAACGGATAAGACAAGCTGAGCTTCACCATCAGATTGAATTAGCTCGTGTTGAAGCAGAGATAGAGTCGCCAGTTCCCATTCGGAAGCCCCCCCCCCTCCTCCCAATCTCTCACTAAAGCTCCCCAATTTCAAGGATGGAGAGGATTTCGGAGCATTTTTAGCCCACTTCGAAAAGATCCTCGAAATCAATAACATGGATCTGGAGGCTGAAGGTATAGCCAGATTACTTCCCCTGTTAAATTGTAAATTGCGCGAAATTTTTATATCTTTACCATCTGAGTGTACAATTAACTACAGCACCTTAAAAGCTGAGTCATTGGCCGCTCATAATATGACTCCCGATTTCTACCGCCAAGAATTTCGAGGAGGTCGTATTAAACCCGGACAGACGTTCCGTCAATTCGGATACATTCTTCAGAGGAATTTTAAATTTTGGTTAGAATCCTCAAAGGTTGATTCGAACTACGAGTCCTTAACAGACTTCGTGTTGCGAGATCAATTTTTGGCGTCTCTCCCGACGGAGATCCGCGCGTTCGTCAAAGATCGTCGGTGCCAGACCTTTAAAGATTGTACCGAAGAAGCGGATGTCTATGCCGCAAGCCATAATTTATACCCAAAGGAGAATCGAACTTCTCACCAATCCCCCTACAAGGAAAGAAGGAAGGATTCGCGCCCCTTCACAGGAAATCCGACGAAGTTTCCGAGCCCCGTAAAACCCCCAAACTTCTTTCTCCAAAACCAACAACGGGACTCCAAACCTCCCGTTAAGATTTATCCTCCATCTCTCTTCCCGAAGCGACCAATCATATGCTTTACCTGTGGTATAGAAAACCACATGAGCTGGAATTGCCCCCAAAATTATAGGCTTAAAAGCGGACCAGCCCACCAAGTTCACCAGATTAATGCAACCCCGGCTCCCCTGGTGGTGCAGACCCAAGCAAAAACTTCTCCCCCTCCGTCAGGCCACCAGGTAAATTTTGTTTTTGATAAAAGTTCATCGGGAACTTTGAAATTTGAGGAGGGCAGCGTGAACGGCTGTCGAGTATCGACTCTCGTCAGGGACACAGGATGTACGTGTTTCATCGTGTCCGACGAACTCCTCCCCCCAGTGGACCCTAACCACGAAAAATTTGCGGTGGTACATGACTACCTTGGGCGGGCGAACAGATTCCCCGTCGTTAGATGTTACCTGCAGTGTCAATATTATGATGGCTGGGCTGAAGTCATTTCAGCAACCATACAATTCTGTTCCGTACTTATAGGACAGAGCCCCCAAGTAAGTTTCGACCCTGTGTCTCAGGCCGCCCTTCCTCGAGGCCGAGATAAGAAAGAAGCCCAGGAGCCCGTCCCCATCAGAACCCCGATACCGTCCGATTTCTCGGAAACCCTTAACCAGGACTTTAAGACGGCACAAAAGGAGTGTGAATCACTAACACCCTTAGGTGCTAAGGCCCAAGACAAGGACACGGAGACTGTCCGTGGACCCCAAGAAAAAAAGAACCCCCAACGTGCCCATGGAGATACCTTCGTAGAACTGGACGAAGCATCGGCGCTTGAAGAAGATTACCCCGCGGAGTCCCTTAATGTAATACAGATAGTGTGCACCCAACCTGATGCCGATTACCCTCCTCCTTCCCTACCAGGCGAGTCTTTGGAACCCTCTGACCTGGATATTGACGCGCAGCTGACACCACATCAAAAGAGTCAGCTACAAGAACTATTTAAATGGAGTCACCATTTAAACACCCTATTCGCTCTCTTCGAGCGACTGCGCGAAAATGGCCTCACCATTGGCCTCCGCAAATGCCATTTTGCCCCCGAAACCAAAAAATATTTGGGTTTCAAAATAGGACAAAGCCAGTTGGGTCCCCAAGAGAACAAGATAAAGGCAATTGCCGACATACCCCTGCCGATTACAAAGAAGCAATTAAGATCGTTCCTAGGATCAGCTTCTCACTATCAGCGATTTGTTCCGAATTATGCTGCAATTTCAGCCCCTTTCAGCCCCCTTCAAAAAAAGAATTTCCCCGATCGTTTACGTTGGAATGATGTCGCTGTTTCCCATTTTAATCAGCTCAAGAGTAAGTTCATTTCTGCCCCCGTTTTAAAGTTGCCCAACCCGGAAAAATCCTTTGGGATTAAGACCGACGTGAGCAACGAGGGCATTGGAGGTGTACTCCTTCAATACGAGGATGACGGCACGAGTCATCCAGTTGCTTATGCTATTCGTCAATTATTACCACGCGAAAAGAGATATGCCACTATAGAAAAGGAAGGTCTATCAATTATCTGGGTCATAGACAAATTCAAGATGTACTTGATAGGTAAAGAATTTCAGATAGGAACCAACCACCGTCCGTTAGCCTATATTAGGAATGTGAGACACTCAAACGGCCGCATCATGCGCTGGAGTTTACTCTTGCAAAAGTATCAATTTAAAATAAATTATATAAAAGGTTCCGATAACCAGGTCGCTGACGCGCTCAGTAGGAATGCGTTACCGAATAGCGTAGAATAATTGTATTCATAGGATTAGTATCTCCATGTAGGTATATACCGTCTTGTACGACTTAAATTAAGATTCTCTTGTAATCTAATTAGTTAATGTATATGTCTTAATTTTGTAACGCTTAATGTCTAATTTTTTTTGTAAGTATATATATTTGTACCCATTAATTTACGTATAATTATTTTGTCCCGTATGTACTAATTTTATATCATTTCATTGTTCCATGCCTTTTTTTTTATTAAGTTGTATTAAAGGTTATTTTCCCCTGTAATCTAAAGATCAAAATCATCATATGTATTGAGGTGATACTAGTTAGGTGCAGGAAGGTACGGTTGGTACAAGGAAACGAGTTCCCCCGAACGGAGCTCTATCGTTGTCCCTTCTCTCTTTTTTTCGGAGTGACAACTTCCCCCGGAATGGAGGGGTGTGATAGAACGGGTTGGAAGCGCGTTAGTTTCAACTCCTATCACATATAGCCACCGGATGTCAATGTTTAAACAAGGAGGTTATCGTCCCCCCGTTCGCCCCCATACGCCGACCTCGCCAGATTGAGTTAGGCTTATGGGCAGATAAGGCATTGTTCCCAGCCTCGGCTGTGCATTCCCTCGAAGTTCCCACTCCATTGTCCCCCACGCCGAGGGAGTGTCTCGACTATTTAGATGGAAACTTTACCACTAAGAGCAGATTGGAGATCCAGATTTTCGTCGCGAAACATCACCACGACCCTCTTTCCCTTTGTGCGCCAAGGGACCTCGACCTCGAGATTCACCATCACTTGTCCAGAAGGAGGACAATATCCCTTGAGTGCCAATAATTTTCTTACCAAAATTTACTCTCCATCCTTTCTCTCATATAATGTTCCAAAAAATGAAAAAATTTTCGTAGTACCAGAAATGGGACCTTACAATAAATTATTCACTAGAAAATGCAACAAATTACTCAAAAAATATTTCTTTCATACCAACTTCAAAATCACTTTTGTTAACCCACTTTCCATAGGAAGTTTTTTCTCGTCAAAAGACAAACTTCCTCTAGAAATGAGCAGCCTTGTTGTTTATGCTTTTACTTGTCCTTGTTGTTTGCAAGGAACCTATATTGGTAGTACGGTTCGCTCATTGAAATAGAGGTTTTGTTCTCACATGGGAATAAGCCATCGCACTGGAAAAATATTGTCTAAGAAGGAAGCTTCTGTAATTAGAAATCATAGTATACAATGCAAGACAGAATGTTCCATAGATAACTTCAAAATAATTGGTCATAATAACAATGAATATAGTCTAAGAATTTTGGAATCCCTACTAATACGTACAAAATCTCCTACACTCAACATAGATAATACCGCTGTTCCTCTTCTTATTTCTTAATTTTAATTACCTCATTCAACAACCAACCAACCTTCTCTTATTTAACAACCAACCAATCAAATTCCTATCCTTCTTTAAGCCACATCCTTTATAATTTCTTCACTTTGTGATTTCTCCTGAACTTCATCGGTAAGAAATTTTATACTGTAATTTTTTACTTTTGTGTTTTTGCTTCTTTTTTTCGTGTCAATAGTGATTACATTAGATTAATAATTTGATTATCTTGCTTTTTAAATTCCTGAATTATCGGTAAGCAATATTATACTGTAATTATTTACTTTTGTTTTTTGTGGGGTTTTTTTTCGTTTCAATAGTGTTATATTAGATTGATAATTTGATTCTCTTGACTTTTAAATTCCTGAGTTATTTTCTAATTTTTGATTTACCTACATAGTCATAACCTAATTATTTTTAATATTTCTAATATTCTTTAACTGTATTAGATTAATTTATGTTTTAGAACCTGAAGATGGGTGATACGCCCGAAACGTTGTTCCATAAATAAATCACATGTACCTCAGCCTCAAATGTGTCCTTACCTTCACCGTGAAATATATATATATATATATATATATATATATATATATATATATATATATATATATATAAATATATATATAAATATATATATATATATATATATATATATATATATATATATATATATATATATATATATATATATATATATATATGTATATATATATCGCGACCTTATGCTTGCGAGGGGGGGGCATTAACCAGATGATTACGATGTAGTGATAAGACCTCAACTCTCTTAATAGCTTCGAGGAAAGACACGACAACAAATTAATGACCAGAAGCTTCCCCGTCCACACTCGGGGAGTGGGTACCATTTAGTTTAAAAGTGCCCAGTGTGACCACTGAAGACCTCGAATGAGTTAATTAATGCATGGTAGCGTGCATTAAAAAACATAAGACTGCATGATGTCAAGAAATTTACATATTTGAAATGCATCGAAGCATCTCTGTGTGGAAGAAAAGACTTCGATTAGTTTGTCAACAGAACGGAGGTACAATCGATCATTCAATTAGCTAAAATAAAAAAAAAAATCTATCAATGTTTGTTTGTTTTTTACCGAGTTTATTCGTTTTTTTATGAAGACAAGTCTAAATGATATCGTTTTTACTCTTTGAGTATTGTGAGACAAGGGTTTGTTTTTCCTGTCCTTACTGTGATCAAGGCATCTATGTAAATACGTAGCACCGTCAGGTCCTTAGAAATAAGTGTGTTCTCATCTTGGGATTGACAATAGACCAGGTACACCACTAACCCGTAAAGAACCTTTAGCCATTCGAGAGCATCTTATTAAATGCCAAATTGAGGCCAACACCGATGTTAATTTCAACATCCTCTTCCATAGTAAAAATTAAATTTCTCTTCGTATTCTGAAAGTAATGTATATAAAAATGCTAAGGCCTAGTCTCAAAAATGATTCGATTGTTTCTGTTCTCCTCCTTCTATTATGAATCCTTCCATATCACCAAACTACTCCTCTTCTATCCATTGCCTACCTTATCGAGTTGCCTTTCGCCCGTTACTCAAAGCCGTAAGTGACTTTTGTTATTATTCCCATATCCGCCAACTATTCCCATTTATTCTGTGTTCCTGCCATTATTCTTGTTTCAATTTACATAAAAGAACTTATTACTACCTTGATTCATTGTCAATTTTAACTATTTAATATCTAATAATATAATATTCCTTGTTCTAGTATTTAATTCATTTCAACAGACCCGAAGATGGGTATAGAGCCTGAAAACGTTGTCGGTAAAGTTTAAGGATCATGAATGTGCCTTGATTTCTACCTAAGTCACGGGCTTCATTTGAAAGCTTACATATAGAACTTAGGAGAAAAGCCTCTTTTACCTCAAACACAAAGACTTTTTTAAATGACATCTTGATCAGAGATCTCAGCATTGAGACCAATGCCGATCTTCTGACGTCAAAGTTTAAACTGGAACTTGTTTGGATTGGATGTGAAATTCCCAGATCAGAGGAAGCTTTGCTAAACTTGGCTAAGAATGAGGTAGCTTGGGCGATTACAAGGTCAAAAACTCTGTGAAGTAACCTGAAACACTATTGAAGAGCTACAGAGCTATGTACTTTAGATTTTTTCTTTCAGTCTGGACTTTGAACTTAACTATACCAAGGTTTGTATTACCAGAACTCCCAGAACTCGGTGGAAATTATATTTAGCGGTTAGATCGTGAAAACGAGTCACTTCTAAATCCCTTACGATTATTTTCATATACATTTAGCATATATACATGTTAATTTTTAACTCATTCGTTTATTTTTACCTTATGTAAACAAAAAGGCGCAAATTCATCCGCTCTCTCATTGACAACAGGCAAATTCATACATATCAGTGTCCTGGTCACATATTTCAAGTTTAAGACAAATAATTGCGATTTCCTACAATTTTAAATCCAACTATTAGGAAACAACTCTTATTATTCAGGGGAAGAAATTGTGTTACTCCGAATTATCGGACAATGAACGCTCGTTACACCGTTCATCTTGTTTACATTACCACCTAACGAATGGCAAGGCATTAAGTAACCTAAACCTTAAGAGGCAACCGAGAACGAGAAATTAGAAGAAAAACTAATAATCTTTAGTTCAAGGGAATAGCAAATGGTCACCTTCGAGCGAGGTTAGTCTGAAATATATATGATTTATGATGATGTTTTTTTATCATTTTTGTCACTGCCTTTGAAAATTTTAGCGAAACCCTTTGTGGAGGGGGTCGAGGGAGTTTAACGAACAGAAGCATTACTGTTGGTAGCTAGGTTAACTAAAAGCTTCATGGGCAATCTAAAGTCCCGCCGAAGGTCTTAAAAGTGTTATGCAAAGGTTTTTTTAAAGTTCGTATTATTAAGCTGTTGACTTTATACGAACGCGGGAACTTGAAGATTCTAACTATCGTTTTTCTAATTATAATTTAGTGGGGAAATTTTCCGTTCAATTTCTGCTATCATTTAATAATTTCCACCACTTCGGTGTCCTCCTGAAGTCTATTGCAGTTGATAACAAGCGTTCCTGTGTCATCGATGGATGCACGCAGAAGGAATCATCCAGCGCTCTTTCTCTCTCTCTCTCTCTCTCTCTCTCTCTCTCTATCTCCCTATCCGAGGCGAAGTCTTAATTAAGCGAGAACTACAGGTGCGTGAAGGGAGTTATAATTAGTTCGGCTGTAGAGCCAATGTATCGAGTAGACGCGGATCTCGTATTTTAGGATTCGATCTTGTGACTCAAAGAATGAAAAACAAAGATGTTATAGTCACGTAGCTTGGATGAATTTGGTTTAAATAAGATCATATTTAGATCAGTGGCTTAGTTTATCGAGGAGAAAGATAAATCAAAGACAACTAATGCAGTCATAAGTGCCAAGAGAACGAGGGTTAGGAGGGGGGGGGGGTGCGAGCGAGAACATATGAATCAATAGGAAGATGAGATGTAATGAAAACGGATAACAACGCGCCGTTTACGGGGGGGTAGGTTGCTATTCGAATACAATTCTTTCTCTTAGGAGTATGGAAATGAGATCTGTAATAGCAGATGTGCAATTAAAACGTTTACATAAAAAGATGTATGGCAATGCATGTATAGATATGAAAAGATACGTATCAGATTTAGGTTTGTATGCTTATCAATGTACAGAAGGAAAATGCGTCAGCCATTTTGATATACAAAGAAATGATATGAGTGATTTATTTCATAAAGATGGCGGTATTCGTGGACATGTAAGGGAAGAAATTGAATTAAGTGCACAAATGAAAATGAATGAGCGAATAGTAAAAACTGCAAGGAGAATAAGGGTCGATGGCAAGGATTTGGGGCGCTATCCGATGTCCCCCCAAAGCACCTTAAGATACTTCTATGTGAATATAGACGGAGATTGAAAATCATTGGCTCATAATACAAATACGTATATCAGACACGTAGTAATGGTGAAGAAAGATCGATGTCGAACTTTGGAAAATTAAGTTTTCGCCCGTCTCAGACTACACTGCTAATGATTTTGTACGCAGGTTGTTTATTCCAGGTTGTTGTGTAAAGCTAGCAGCATACGTGCTTAGCGTTTTAATTTGTGATGATGTAACGAAAGATCCAGAGTCGCGCAGGAATCATTTTTGGCCGAGCTGTCATACGAAGTGCACACTCATTTTCCCAATCTATAACTATTATAGACGCCCGTATCATTAAATGATAAATTTGACTATAGAGGCTATTTTGTAGGTTTGGGTGAAAATGACCAAACGAAAGTAGTTGTTTTTATTACATCGATTCTGTTTGGGGGGGACGGGATTGTGGCACTATCGGCAAAACTAGTGCAAAGCATCATAAGACCAGTACTGTGGAGTATGTGCAGCGTTTTGGCTAGACAAAGAAGACTAGAGAATATTTGACCTGTAGACTTACCATTTCATTGTGTACTACAAGGCAGCGGCTACAAATGTGAAGATGTGTCCGTATAGAAGCCATTTATCAATTCTGTCAAACACCGAAAACGTTTTCTCTTCATCAAAGAACATAAGGATCAGAGTGTAGAAGATTGGAGCCGTTGTGTAATCCGACGAGTTAGAATTGGACATCGATGCGTCGATTGGTGTCAGGTATGTTCAAAGATTGCCAGGGGAGAGTTTTCCGACCGAGGGTACTAGTAAGACCGTTAAGCGTGACGTAGTAACCCAATAGTATGGTAATACGAGTTGGCGGTCGGTGTTGGGAGGGTCTACCAAGTCATTCACAGTTGGAAAACAAACCTTAGTCGGTATTACGGTATAACACAACTTTACCGTATTTAGATAATCTTTATGGAGATCGAACTTGTACTCTTCGCCACATCAACGATCCTAACTGAAACATGCGATTAACGAAGGCGTTCTTGGTTCGAATTCATTAGGTGGACTTATTTTTCCTCCTGACTTTAAGCTGAGGGTAAACCATTGGATATTCTAATTCAGAACCGAGATAAGTCGCATGCAATAAAGCTTAGCTGGGAGGAAAAGCGTAGAAAAATATTACGCCCAACATAAAGCATTTTAAAACAACTTCCAGGAGAATAAACAATACTGTGATAAAAAAATAAAGGACCAACCAAATATTAATTACTGATAACAGGAAAGTGAAGATGAGCTTTGCCTCCACTGAACTTGTTTTGTATTTTCCCATGTTACCAACTATAGAACGAAACCCGTACTCTATGATAGGTTTTACAGGGTCACCCCCCAAAACGGGCCCCAACTTTCGATAGGGCTCATTTCTTAATTTTCTACAAGGATTGAATGAAACTTTGGTGATAACTAGTTTATTGTGTTTAAAAACATCATATCAAAACATGAGTTTTTGGACTTTTCTACTTTATTCTAGAGCACGTGTTCGAGATGACCTCCATTTAGCTCTGTGCATTTCTTGAGGCGCAGCACAAAGTTGTCCGTGACGTCCTTACAAATCGACCGAATAATGGCTCTGATTTCCTCCCTGATGGCTTCCTTGAATTCCGTGATGGTTCTGCGTCTGATTGCGTACACTCTGTCTTTAAGGTAGCCCAAGAGAAAGAAATCTGGGGGGCTAAGGTCTGAGCTGTGAGGTGCCCACTCAAAATCAGTCTTGAGACTGATCACACGGCCACTCAAGTTCTCTTTAAGCCAATCTCGGGAAAGGTTTGAGGTGTGAGAGCTTGTTCCATCTTAATGGAACCAGAACTTCCCCATAAGCGACGGGAACAGGGCCTGCAGCTTCCTCTTGAAGGTTTTGAGGACCTCAACATACCGCTCCTTGGTGATTGTCACTGTCGAGCCAGATTCTTCGAAGAAGAATGGTCCGATGATGCCTCTGGCTGAGATTGCAGTGTATTTGGTTTGGAGGTTCCCCAGAAGACATTTGTCTTCGAGTTTACCTTTCCTTCAGAATGAAAGTGAGCTTCATCCGAGGTTCAAAGGAGGTTAAGGAAAGTTGGGGTCTCCTAAATCTTCTCCAGTATCTTGATTGCCATAGCCTTTCTCTGCTCATTGTCTGAGGTTGTAAAGGTAGGCTTAGTCTGTATTATGTATGAGTAAGTCTTTATATCCATTACTAGCACTCTGCTGCAAGTCTCACGGGATATACCAAGGGACTGACTTCGCTTGCGCACAGAGCGTTTTGGACTCTACTGAACTGATGCTCTCACGCTATCGACCAGCTCAGTTCTACGCTTCTTGGGGCGTCTTGAATGGTTTGGATGGTTGCCACTGGGGTCAATGAGGTTCTCAACTGTCCCATAGTGTTCAAAGTGGTCCACCCAGTCCTAAATTCTGCTCTTGGAAGGGGCTTTTTCACATTTCAACTGATGCGCGAATAAGTCCGGCACTTTGTTGAACGAGCCCGTCTTGTAGTAATGTTTGACGCAGTATATTCTTTGCTGGAACTTCCAGTGAGATCTAGTTGTCTTCACAGGCGTTGCTTCTTCCATGTCCTGCAAAGTAAGGGCGATTAGTGAATGAATGAATAAAAGATATATCACAAAAAGTGTGTGTATGCCGGTGGTTTTTTTTTTGGGGGGGGACTCTGTATTAGGCACATTGGACCGAATAATATTGTTGATTAACTTATAACAAGTTATTTGTTGTCTTCCACCCAATATAAAATACTTATATGTATTTGTATTGTATAGTCGAAATAAAATTTCCGGGTCTTTAAATAATAAATCCGAGTTTAAAATCCGCATTCCAGAGATCAATTTTTACCCCCATCTGCACCTTTATTTAACGAGTAGCTGTACATAAAATGAGAAAAATTGCAAATCATTTAATGTTTGATTCGGCTTTTTTTCAGTCGTTCATTTATTGCGCGCAGCAAACTTACTGGCGAGACATCCGCCATGGTTTTATCGAACATGTTTGTAAAGTAAGAGGTAAAGTTTAAATGAAATGATGTATAAATGTGCAGGAGGCACTTCAGGCTTGGAAAACAGTATTTGCGAAGTTAACTGAAAGCCCTGTATTGTTCTGAGAGGGTGTAAGCAGATGGCATATATATTTATATATATATATATATATATATATATATATATATATATATATATATATATATATATATATATATCCAGCAAACCGCAAGAAACAGAAAAACAGGATAATTTTTCTTCGGAAATGTTATTTCCTAATTCTCAAAAATTCCGTACAGGGGTTGGATTCGAACCAAGCACAATGAGGCAGCGAGCAGCCGCTTTGATTTCAATTAAACCGTCCCTTAGACAACTCGGCTACGCAGAAGACAAAAATCTTCCGAATAAACAAGCTTTTAAGGTACGCTTCGCAAGGTCGATTTGAACTATGAAAAAGAGAGAAATTAATAGGGAATTCAAAGGACAAAGGAGAGTTGAGGTAAACACGCGGCGAATATAGAGCAAAACGGTTGCTCGCTGCCTGAGTGTGCTTAGTATTTCGCCTTTATTAATTTTCTTTGGAAACTTTCCATTTTTCTTATCTTTTTTAGTTCATCTTGTAGATGGTAAACAACTTCTCCTACGTTCATCTCTTTTTTTAGCAAACACATTTAAATTAAAAAAAAGAGAAAAACGTAGGGAAAGTTGTTTACCATCTACAAGATGAACTAAAAAAGATAATAAGAAAAATGGAAAGTTTCCAAAGAAAATTAATAAAGGCGAAATATAGTATAGTCTTTAACAAAATCTGCATACAATAAAGTCTGCTACTCATTTACACTAATATATATATATATATATATATATATATATATATATATATATATATATATATATGATACATTGTACCATCCATAGGGGGTGGGTTGGGAGTGCATACATATGCAATGTATAACCTTAAGTCCTAGCCTTGTCTTAATCTTAAGTCATAGAAGATAAGGTTACTTGGCCTCTGCCTCTCAACTGTTGGCGTACTACCTGCTCGTGGTTTCCCTGCCTTTAACTGAAGGTACGCCTAACGAGCGAGTGCCGAGTGGTATAACCCGGCCAACCCCACTGCCTTGTGGGAGCCCTTGGAAGGGCCAAGGCATCAGGAGTAAACCTGGAGATCAAATTTGCTCGTGCATTAGGCGATAGACCAAGGAGGGACTTTTTCTCGGCAGAACTCTGCAACTTAAACCTGCTCCAGTCGTCCTGGATTATTTCCTTGCCACTGGACTCAGCAGGGGAACGTGAAGATAGTGGACTGAAGAATGCACACGTACTTTCCACCTTAAACATCATCGTGCAAGTTATCACTCCATTGCATTGCTCATCACCCAAACATCATAAAACTAATCCATGTATGGCGTGACGTCGGCATTGGCAACGATGAACAACATTAAGCAAGTAAGTAACCATCCATAGGTATATTGATTAACCCCTATCCGTTACCCTTGAGTATGAAAGTTCGAAAGAGAAAGGAAAAGGAATAGTGTGTGCAGCCCCCGCCCCTCTCCACACCTTTGCCCTCCTCAACATTTCGCCTCGACAAATGTCCTTGGAGTAAAATCGGAGCCGAGAGAGAAAGATCGAGGGAAGGCGGCGAGACTCGTCGTTCTGTTCGTCGGTGCCATTTTGTGCACAACTGTGTGGAAGAGAGAAGGAGTCGGGGATCGGAGGCAGGGAATAGTCCCGCGCTACTCTTACCCCCAAATGCCAATTTCATCCCCCAGCTGTGTAACGTGAAAGAGATTTAAAATAATAATAACGAAACGAAGACCAACGATATCATCTCCCGTAGGATTGCAAATCTGTAGAGGAAGTGGTGAAGTGAGAGAAATGGAAAAATGTGTGGAGGATATATAGCCTCAGATCTTCATGCAAGCTTTGAGGTCTGGAGGGCGGACAATTGCAGGCTTTGGGGCCGGGTGGGCACGCAATCATCTAGAAGGTGAGGAGGAGCGACATTCCAGTATTGACTTATAATTTACGGATGCATTATTCCGATGGTGTGAATGTGTGTGTGTGTTTGTGTTTGGAAGAGAGCAAAATAAATTATCCACCTAGGGATGTAGACTAGAGTAGAGAGAATTGTTTTGAAAAAAATGGGGAGTTAAAGAGAAGGCGGCAAAAAGAGAGGTGGAGAGAAGAGTTTAAGTTAAATTGTGCCTATTCCACATCTCCATCTTCGCTTTCCGCCCTTTCATCAGCGCCAACTTCATTTCCTTTCAACAGCGCCGTTTTACACTCTCTGTACAAGCGAACATCCATCGCCTCGAACATTCACTCACACACCCACCCGAACCTCGAGAATGGCGAGGAAGTTCTTGGTTGGGCTTCTTGAAACGACACATTCCCTCGCTTTGTTTCGCAAGAAAATCATAAATTAAGAATAATAATAATGAAACTAAACATGAATAGTCATATATATATATATATATATATATATATATATATATATATATATATATATATATATATATGATTCATTGAAGTTGGCAGCAACGGCTGCATTGTTTACTTTTTGCTGCAGGTTTCTTATAGCTTTGAATATAGTCTCAACAGTTGCTATAGTCTCAACAGATGGTTCAAGGCGAGGAAAATTGCTCGGGAGAGGCATAACTTTATTTCCCTAGACGTCTTTCGACCTAACAGTAGGTCATCTTCGCGGCAGAATGGTGGACGGGATATTACAGGAAAATATATTGAATATGTTTGAACATTACCGTAAAAAAACGGACCAATCGATTGACTCGAAAAATTCATGGATTCCTTTGCTGTCGACTTCAATGAATCATGCATAAAAAAATGGCCTCCTTCCAATAAACATATACCAGGCAATGGCTTCACTACTAAGATTAAAATTTAAAATCTAAAAAACAACAAAAACAGCCATGGTTAAATTTCTGAACTTCGCTAATTATAATAATTTTAAAAATGAACTCTAAATTAAATTTCCCCCTCTTTCAAAATATCACGTTGCTAGAAATAAGTTTGATAAAAAACATAAGTCATAACCAAACTAAGATTTTATTGATTATATATATATATATATATTATATGATGATTCAAAATTATATGTTCAAGATTGGCGTATGGGTAGAAATGGTCAAAATAAGCATTTTTTCTTCTATGAACATTTGTCCGCAAATGCATCGTTAAGGAGATATTTAAAGTTTAAATCTAGCAAAAGTGGCCCCCCCATCCCCCCCAAAAATAATAAAATAAAATAAGTTTATTTCTTGATAAATATTTCTAATTTTTACTTCAATTATTCATAAGCTGTTCAAATTGAGAAGCTCCAACTTAATACAAAGCTGTAACCTCCTCCTTAAATTTTCCTGAACCCTATCAAATACTTCTGACGTTTCTGAACTTTGAGCATCAGCCGCAACTACTCTTCCAATTAAATCTTCTTCTGAATCCACAGGAAGAAGAGGCAACGTAGACGGAAACCGGCTACGATGTAATACGGCCGGTATCGAGATGACTTTTATTTTTCGCCGTGAGACCTACTGATTAACGTGGGATCCGAACCGCGGGTATCTACAGCGTATGGCAGCAGCCGTGATTGTGGCCTAAATCTTGCGTCCATCCGATGACTTATCAGACGCGATGTGACTTAAAACTTCATTGAAATCGGAAGAGGCATTTTCACTTGTCTAGCCTTTAAAGACTTGCGGAAGAAGCAATTGAAGATATTAATTATTATGGCAAATAAGGTAGTGGATTATTATTATTATGATTATTAATATCATTATTCTAATGATTATTATTATTAATGCTATATCAAAGGTGGTCGGGCTTGAAATTCCACCTAGTTGAGTCGTCTGAAGATCAATGGTAGCAAGTGGCAGCCAGAAACCTGTATTTCGATCCCCTTTATCCTCCCCCCTCCGAAGTTTTGGCACTCGAACTTCACCTCCCAACACTTTACAAACAAAGAAGACAAATGTTGCCTCTAATTTACTGACCAAATCAAAGATTAATCAATTTATTCATAATAAAATCGCGATTAAACACTAGCCATTTAAACTGCCCCCCTTCTAAGGAGTGAGGGTTTAAAAGTGATCTCCAGTATTCCCGGGCACGAGTTGCAGTCCACTGAACCGTTGAATGGATGAATGGTGGCTTAACTTCTTGGTTGCATATTCTTCCAGAACATTAAACTTGTACTTCACTTCCTGTCCATCTACCGCAATGTTCTATCTAGATTATGGCACCTCGCCCATCAGGATATTGCAATTTGCCATTTTGATTTTCATACACGTGATCATTTGCACACAGGGTCTTCCTTTTTACACAACTATTTCGAGGTTGGTCAAGATGGAAGACTCTGCGGGGTGTTTGTTTGGCTGCAGAATTCTGTCTATCAGATCGGATTTGTTGAAATCAAATGAAAGGGTTTGTTTCTAATTATTCGTCTCGTCTTAGCCCCATTTGACAGGAACCGCCCTTTCTACTCCTCCTCTTGCCTTCTCAATGGCTGGGATTTAGATGTTTTGCAAGGGCTGCTATATATGTATATATATATATATATATATATATATATATATATATATATATATATATATACAGTAGGTCGCATAATTTTGCAAGGAAAATGGAACTTTATGCAACAGATGCAATGTGACGATCAGAAAATTAAAATGATTAACTGGACAGACTTTATAATGACAAGAGTGGTTTGAAAACGCATGAGTTCATAACACATTTATATAAACATAGTTTAGTACTTGTTGCCAATTACAGCTCACAGGCGCTTTAAGAAATCTCCTATGATCTTTCGACAGGTGCTTGGAGTGATTTTGTTCCTTTCTTCAGATAAGTTACGGATCGCGTTTCTGGACCATGAGTTACAATTCCCTCCAGAGTTTCGATGAGCTTGAATTGTCCATTCAAAAACATTAATTCTAGCCGTCTGCAGCCAATTCATAGTTAGTTTTGCTGTATGCTTGTTGTCATTGCCTTGTTGAAATGCCCATCATGGTTTCAAGGTCAGAGAGTAAACGCTACATAACAAATTTCTTTCCAACAATCCTCTGTATACTTCGCCGTTTATTCCTACTTTGAGTACCTCAATTCTTCCCACCATTTATGAGCAAAAACAACCCCATACCATGATTTATCCATCACCGATTTGACTGTAAGGGTCGTATTCTGTGGTGCGAAAGTTGCACAGATTTTCTCCCAAATCTGCTGATTGAATTTCGACTGAGAAGTTCTATTTTTGTTTCATCTGACCAAAGGATTTGTTCCCAGAACGTTGCCGCTTTATTTAAATGTCCTTTAGCAAACGCCAAACAAGCTTTACAGTGAGTTCTTAAGGAGTGGGGTCTTTCTCGGAATACGAGAATGAGGATGGTAACGACGCGGTGACCTACCTATTGTACCCTTGCTAGCTTCAACTACACTTGTTTACAGATCTTCCTGCAGCTCTCTAAGAGTAGTCTGTAGTTTATCACATACTGTTCTAGCGAGCTTTTGGCTCCACATTCCGTTAACAACCGAGTGTGACCTGAACGACCCAAAGGATGAATTGAATTGCGCGAATTCCAGTTGCTTATGACGGTACGAGTACCATCTGAAGTTAGAGGTACTTTAATCTATACAGAGATCTTTGTGTACGCAAGGCCACTCTTATGAAGGGTTACAATGCGATCACGAAGATCTTGACTGATTTGTTGGTTTGTTTTGTTTTCCCCATAATAAAGATGTTGACGGTACAACATTTTATAAGGAATGACGCGGTAGCCTGGCACAATGACAAAACGAACCGCGCATTTAGTTCAGAATATTCTACATATTCGGTCACACAAGAGGAGTAGTTTTTCATCAGACACTTTGGAGATGCAACCTAGTTATATGTATTTATATGAATGTGTTAAAAACTCTTGCGTTATCAAATTTCACTATTATCATATAAAGTTTTTGGTGTTCACCCGTTTGCTTTTCTGATCGTTACATTGTATTTATTACATAAAGTTCCACGTCTTTGTAAATTTCATTAACCTGCGTTAACTAAAAGTATGTAAATTTACATTTGTAACAGCAGTATGTTCTAAATCTAAACTTTTGCTTCCCACTATATATATATATATATATATATATATATATATATATATATATATATATATATATATATATATATATATATATATATATATATATATATATATATATATATATATATATATATATATATATATATACAGTAATGTGCACGTAAAACCCATATTATTCTAGATACTGTGTTTTTATCATGCATCTATAGTATATATAGCTGCAGCTAACATTTTTCGAATTGCGTGTCCACTGGAGGTTCTGCGGCTATATATATTTATATATCTTTCATACATTTTCTCTTTCTTCACTCTACTTAAAGATTTCCCTATACGTGTCTGCAGGAGATGCCCTCGTTGGTTTTCGCTCTAAATACCCACCCTTAAATATAAAAAAGCGGGTAATAGCCGTGTGCAAAGTGCGCATAATTACACATAGAGAGAATATGAAAAAGGATACCTCTTCGATATAGTTTTTGTTTTTCTCGAAAAATAATTTATTATACGTTTTATTGTTTTTATTTTATATATTTTTTTCTTTTTATCTTTTTGGGTTGACAGCAAAGTCGAAACTATTCGTTCAATTGTAGATATCTTCCTTGTATTATCCTAAATTTGACGATGGATTATGCTGTCCGGGCCTGGAATTGCTCCCATTGGAGGAAGAGTCAGGGTGGGGGCGGGGCTTAATACCTTAGCCCCGCCTCCTCACCTGGAATCCAGACGCGTATTGGCTGTTGCCTGTAGCCCAATGCGCGTATGCCTTAACGAGAGGAGATAGGTTTAACAAGCAAAGTTAGTGTTGGGAAATCTCCATTTAGGTTGTGTCGGTACAGCATATTAGTCCATATATAGGTAATCAGCGTTTTGGACTGAGCTTTTCATCAAATTTTGATTCCAGTCACTTTCTCACACCCATTTTATACCTCTCCAGCGCTCACCTGCAATGCTAGCCGCCCTCGCACCTGCCCAAGTCGGTAAGTAGGTACCCTCAGCGACAGACCGCAAATTTAGCCTAATTACGTGGCTTGGCGCTCATTAGGTTGGGCAAATGTGATAGGCAGGCCGAAATTTGATTTGTTACGAAGATCAAGCGACGTTAGGCTTTGAAGTGGCGTCAGTAGTGTGGGCTTCATTTGTTTTTTTTATTCCCTCCGAAGGTTTTTTGAGAGGGGGAGGGTATGTGGCCTTTAACGCGGCTATTCTATTTAGGTGATCTTTAGACAGTTCGATCTGGCGTTTTACGCCGATGTGAGCGCCGTTGCCCTCAAGTTGGCTCTCGACGCCCCTTAAGCAAATTAGTTCGCCCCATTTGGCTAATTTTGAACGCTCGAGCTGATAAGAGTTTAACTGTGGAGACATTAAGTAACGGAATATTAAATATTCATTTATTTTTCAAGGAAAAGTGATTCAGTGTAAGATTGTAAAATAACTGTATCTGTGTGAAAGTGTTTTCGGTCTCTTTTAAGAAATTCTTTGCCAAAATAAAACTTTAACTTTTTTCAAATAAACCAAATTTAACATTTTGGTGATTATAATGAAACTAAAACATATGTAGTTTTTACATAACAATTTTCCACCGAACATTAATTACTAGTTTAGTTTACTTAGTAAAAAGGTAAGATTGACTAGGTGTCATTATCATAAAGTGAGTGTAATTTAAATTACTTTACGACATATATCAAAACTCACCCTGAAATTTATTTTTTTAAATTTCACTCAGTCAATTTGTAACTTAAATTATAACACAATTTTTTTTTTATTTAAATTTGTGTTTTCCTTTATATACTTGATTCAAATATCAGCATATGTGATAAACTCACTTTGTATTACATCTAAATTACTATAATATCGTCTCCCATAGTTTTAAGTCTATAACTTAGTTTACCTTGAACAAGTCTTTGCTATTTTCTAATCTCTATTTTTCGTTGATTCGATTTGTTAAAATATTTTAAAATTAATTTAACTTTAAATAATATTCCTATAACTTGATTTTATACCTCGCTCTTCAAGAATAATTCTATTATTACTTCTAGCTCTTTAGAACAGGTGATGTGAGAAAGGATAGTTAAAGCATTAAAGCCTTTTGCTAAATTCACATCACCATATGTACTGGAAGAATCAGAAAAACAGTAATCAATGGGATTATTTTTTTTAATTCACGTCTATAAAGGCCGTCTCTAAAGTCTGGTCACAGGAAATGTCACAAGGGTTTACTCGTTCACCGGACCTTACCCCCTTAACTTTCTTGAGGGGGGCTATGATAAAGGAGGTGTCCTCAATGAAAATTAAAGATCCGAGACACCCGAGAGAACGCATCATAAATGAATGCGCTCAAATTGACGGAAATTTGGAATTACGAGTAATGCATCGGATTCGTCGCGTGAATCTCGCTAAGCGCATCGAACTCTGCCTCATAAATGTTGTAAATCACATTGAAGATGTTGTTTATTAATATTTCACTCAAATAAAATGTAGTTTAATTTTTTTTTAGTCTAAATATGCATTTGCCTGTGTCTAATTTAAAGATGTTATGATCTTTGTTTTTAATAAATATAAAGATGAGAAACTCGAGCATTTACTGGAAAATTAGCTTTCAACTATTTTCAGGCGGGGATCCAATCTTTACATTTTTTTTTTCAAATTATCAAGTAAATCATATATACAAATCAAAAATATAATTTTAAGGTTATAAATATGGACGAATTTTGTTAAATTGATTTTAAAATCTCAAATCATTTTCCTCGAGCGGCAAATCCAATGAAAACGTGAATCAACTTCCATGGGAGCAATCAAATAATAAAGGAGGCTTAGATTGCAATAGTCAGTGAAAGCCAGGATAAACCCAAACAAATCGCTGCTTTAAATGGGTAAATGGTTATCGTTCTATTGTAACTCAGATACACTAAAAAATATCATCCAATAAATTGTACCGGAAATAAATTTCGAATTAGTTGGATATTTATGAATGGAAATTGGCGTAGAAGAAGAAATTGGAGCTCTGTGAACTGAATTGGAGGTCATTCATCTTCGGGGCTACATTAATTTTGATTTTACCCATTGTTTAGAGCAATTAATGGGGATGCGTTGAATTAATTTATTCGCATTCCATACCAATTTTTTAATAGGGAAAAGTTGGAAAATCTGAGTAACCAACGAGGTATATTTTAGTCGAAGAAGAATATTTTGAGAGGAATGCTGAAAGAGGCCATTAAATAGGAAACGTAGAAATAGCGAAAAAATAAAGAATGGTAAAGAGTGAAATTGCAAAGTTGAAGGTCAGCCTTAAATACTAGGAGAGGGAAGGACTATTATAAACCTATAAATACAAGATCGGACAAATAACACATACAAGTTTAGTAGTACTCCAGTGTGATTAAATGTGTTATCAATCTTTTACTTTTTATTAATGCGATTTGATCAAATCAGCTTTGATTTTATCTCGAATACTCCAAAGGGTCCTGCCCATTTCCAACGGGACCAGGGTCAAGAAAGTTAGGCGCTTTCCGAGTTCCTATCTCCTATTTTTTAGTTTTTCGCTCTAAATTCCATGGATTTCTCCTTCCCCTAACTTTACCTTTTTCTATGCGAACCACTTTTAGAATTTGGGAGGTAACACTTGTCGTGATGGTTGCTTTAATAAATAAAAATGAAAGGATTTATTCGAGTCCCGTAACTGATTCCCGACTTAGAGTTTCTAATGATTTAAGTGAACTACTAAACTAAATTATTCGAGAAAAGTTTATTCGGAATCGGTCTCGAAATATCTGCCTATGCATACAGAAAATGTACATATAGATTGTGAAAAGATCACACAGTAGTACATGTACAATGTACTCAAGTACTAACTTCTTTTTATTTAGTTTCGAGAGTTTTTCGGAAATTCACAAAACTCTAATCGTCCCAAAGCACCTTATAAGCCTCTTCCTCCAATTCGCGAGGAATCTCGATCGGCGTGCGGGGGTAAAAGGGCGGGGGGGACGCAACATGGAAGATTGTGGTTGTTGAACCACGTTTCAATCCTGTGTTGTTTTTTTTTAATAATTTTTCGCTACGCAAATTCCCACTAATATTGTGGTAACCGATTAATCGAAACGGAGGGGAGGAAAAATCGCCTAGTGTAATGTCCTGATGTTCCGAACCTGGAATTTATCTCGTATCCGCATCACCGCGGCATTTATTGCCCAATTTCCTTTTATTTTTTTCCACCTGAGTTGGAAAACGTTTGTTTCTGTAGACGAAATCAAAATTTCCAGACACGAATGGAGCTTTCAAGTTGGAGACACGATTTGGAACAACAAATCTGAATTGCGGATATATAATTAGTCACTTATTAATTTTTTTTAGTAATTATTATTTCATCCCAGAAGTAACGCGGCATTTATTTCGTGTTTATCATTATTTTATGGATAGAAATAAACAAAAGAGGCGTTGTTTCGAAGCTTAGGTAGCTGTGTCTTACACAAACCGAAATCTTACATTTCGACATATCTTATTCGTAATTTACTGGGCTATTAATTTTGTATTATTATTATTACTTTAATATGTCTTATGATTAAATTAGGAATATTATGGAAGTGCCGAAAGAACACATTCGCACTTATGCTTTAGTAGTTTAAAAAAGGCAACAATGCTAAGTCAAAAGCAAAAAATCTGTGTCAAGTATACGACGAAATAACAATTAGTGGGAGACAGTACCAAAGATGGTTTCAGAATTTTCTCCAAGATGAACCCCCATTCAAGATGACCTGTGGAATTTGATGAAGATCTTTTAAAATTACCAATGGAAGAAAATCCGATTTCAACTGCTGAGTAAGTTACCGAAAAACTTCATTCAACCAAACTGCATTGTCATTTAAAGTTTTCACGATTGGGGCAATGGATGCCTCACGACCTGTCAGAAGTACACTTGCAACAAAGAATCAACATTTAAATATCTCTCCATTATCAACTAAAAAGCGAACCATTTTTTTAGTCAGATCGTTACAACAGACGCAAAGTGGGTTAGATACAATGCTATTAAACGTTCTAGACAAAATAAATTAGTCCTGGGGAGAAAATTAATACCCTACCCGAAACAGGGGCCTCGACACAGATTTTTTTTTTTTAATTTTAAGAGCTCATCTGGCGACTGCCTACTTGGGCATTAGTCGCCGTCTCATCCACGGATGATTATCGTGTGGTTAGTGGAATAGAAATGACATAAGCATTTTGAACTTCTTAACCAAAATTAGACCATCACCAAAGAGGTTTACTGCGATCACACGAGCCGTTTACAAACCGCGCTTGAAGGAAAAAGGACACCATTAAACAATAATAAAAGAGTGCTGCTCTTTCATCAAGACAACGCGTGACCTCATATCGCAAGAGATACCATACAAACTTAACAATTTAAATTGGGAGCTAATGAGTCATCTTACAAATTTACCCGACCTTGCCACATCAGATTACTATTTTTTTAAGAGTTTAACGAATCATCTGAAAAGAATGAAGGTGTCAACAACATATGAGGTCGAAACAACTTTCAGGAACTTTTTTGAAAGCAAAGTGAATTGTTATTTTCAAACTTGGTATTGAAAAGTTAGAGAGATGGAGCCTAACGTTAGCAACTGGTCGAAATTGTATTACTTATTAGATTAATAAATAAATACTTATTGAAATATAAATAACTTCATAGAATTATTTGATTTATATCCATAAAATAATGATAATGGTGAATAAAATGGCGCCTTACCTATGGGATGACCTAATACAATTTAATTGGGATTTGCTTGCTTGAACGACGATTTCGTGCGCCCAAGTAGCAATTATTTTGTCATCGGCTTTTTTTCCCCCCTTTTTCTTTGCTGTCTCTAATGATATTTTTTTAGCGTCATCGGGAAGTGGTAACCATAAAATTTTAGGAGGGGGTTATTTCAAATTATATTTAGACAATAAAATATATGCGGTAATAATTCAGTTGGAAAAAGTAAAGTTTTGACAATTTAAAACAAATATATATATATATATATATATATATATATATATATATATATATATATATATATATATATATATATATATAGGGGGGGATGATTTAAAATAAACACCCTGCATTACGTATTGTAGTGGTAAATTGTGCCGAAATTATTGTTTTAAATTATATCAAACATATTTAGTACTCTAAAATTAAAGAAATCGCTCCCCAAACGGAGTGTGGACCCACTTCTCTATCCCCACTGTCCCCAAACTAAGCGAGCCTTGAAAAAAAAGGTGTTGCGATCAATGAGACACCAATTAATTCAACCTTATACGTATTTTCCAAAATAATTTTGACCCCCTCCCCCTCCCGCAACCGGGTGTCACATGGACAACCTCGCTTTGGTTTTGTTTTTAATTTTAGCGATCTCTTCTGGTGGGCGCCGGCGAGGGCACAGCTACTGAAGGGCATCCATGCTGCAGATAACATCTGGAAGATGACATGCCCTTCCAAGTTCAATGCCAAAAGGTTCTACGGATACATATTTACAACTCATCTTTACTTTCTCTTTATTCGCCCCTTTTTTGCAGAAAACTTTCTCGTTCGTTTTCACTTTAAATAAAACAAATATTAACATCAAATTTTGGCGTATTGTTAAAAGAAACAAAAAATATCCATTTATTTTATTCTATATCGAAAAATTCGAAGCTTCATTTAATATTTTTTAGGAGCAAATCGTCAAATTATTGCCCAAATCACCTAGGAAATGAAGGCGACTGAATTCTTAATTTTCCTTCTTTTAAGCCGGTGGCAAAAGGTTGGAGAAGAGGTTTCGGGAGACGTTTGAGAGAGGTTGAGGAGAGATTTGAGAGTTTGAAAAGAGTTATGAGAGAGGTTTGAGAAGAGTTTAGGTAGAGGCTTGAGAAAAGATTTGAGAGGTGATGGTGTTGTAGTGATAGTTAAATTTAAAATTACTGCAACTCCACCAGTTAACTTGGGTGCGCTTCAGCCAAAAGCGATTGTTACGATACGAAGTGGATTAGATTTGATGGGGGATCTTTTTCAGAACAGACCCGGCAGCAAATAAAGTTCGAGGCTATCGCCAGGTTAAGGATAGACTAAGATTAGGGTAGGTTAGGACAGCGACTTTGTAAAAATGGACATAAGAGACTTCCATTAGAATCTTCGTATTACCTTTGGCGCTGTAGTAAGTGCGAATGCAATTTCAGAGTTGGAGTGCGAAAAGATACTTGGTTAGAAGAATCAAAATTATCTTTTGAGACAATCGTTTATTTCATTCACGGATGGTGCAAAGGGTTGAAACCAACTGTTTTTTTTTGTGTGTGTTAAAGAGCTTAAAATGTCAACAGAAGGCATAAATGATTGGAAAACTTTCTGAGAGAAATTTACACCAGTTTCTTGCTCAAAAACCTAACCTAATCTTCAGGCTGTACTCATACTACGAACATCGAACGCCATAGCGTAACCTTAACTTGGCAATAGCCTCGAACACCATAGCCTAACCTTAACTTGGCAATAGTCTCGCACGCCATAGCCTAACCTTAACTTGGCAATAGCCTCGAACGCCATAGCCTAACCTTAACTTGGCAATAGTCTCGCACGCCATAGCCTAACCTTAACTTGGCAATAGCCTCGAACGCCATAGCCTAACCTTAACTTGGCAATAGTCTCGCACGCCATAGCCTAACCTTAACTTGGCAATAGCCTCGAACGCCATAGCCTAACCTTAACTTGGCAATAGTCTCGCACGCCATAGCCTAACCTTAACTTGGCAATAGCCTCGAACGCCATAGCCTAACCTTAACTTGGCAATAGTCTCGCACGCCATAGCCTAACCTTAACTTGGCAATAGCCTCGAACGCCATAGCCTAACCTTAACTTGGCAATAGTCTCGAACGCCATAGCCTAACCTTAACTTGGCAATAGCCTCGAACGCCATAGCCTAACCTTAACTTGGCAATAGTCTCGAACGCCATAGCCTAACCTTAACTTGGCAATAGCCTCGAACGCCATAGCCTTAACTTAACTTTGCAATAGCCTCGAACGCCTTATTCAACGCCGGGCCTGTTCCGAAAAAGACCCGTAATAGAGAATACTAAAATAAAAAAAATAACGGCAAAACGTGGGTAAAGCACACTGAAGTGTGAAAGACATCCAGATACAAGCATGCATAAATATTCCACGATGTGAACTCAAACTTCCCATCTCCATTTGAGGCGCGTCTAAATATGGGAGTAATTTACGCTCTGGTAATTCGCAATAACAAACCTGTTACAGCTTCATTCCATAAACCTTCGTTCTTTTCTCTTCATTCCAGACTTTGAATGATCCAAGAACCTATTTCACGTTAAGTAAAATACAGATATTTAAGCCATTTCGACCGGTCCAATTTCAGATTACATGAAACGAAATGAGGATTTATAAGTGAGCGAAAGATTCTATGTGTGAGCGAAAAATTTAGGCCGACATCCTCATAATTGTTGAACTGTCCTTATAGAGTAGGGTTGGGAGGCTGATTACTTGGATTTTGAAACGCAGAATCAAGCCGAGGATTTATAATTTATACGCATTTTATTAAGTTACAAATTGCCTCTCAACAGTTTTATATTGGAAGAAAGCTTGGTAAGGACGTTATAACTAATTTAAAACCTTGTTTGACATGCACACAACACACACACACACACACACACATATATATATATATATATATATATATATATATATATATATATATATATATATATATAAAGAAAAAGCAAATACAAGTTCTGCGGGTGATAACAACAACTAACACAGGGCTTTCGCCATATTTTTATTTTTTGCCTTTCAAAACAATTTTGAAGACACAAAGAAAGAGACAGAAACCTTGTATAGCAGACTATATATACATATAGTACAAGAGAAAGAGAAAATTGGACGCAAATGATCAATGAGACAAGAAACAGGAGTTATTAGAAGCAAGAGAAAGGGACATTAGAAGAACACTAGAATCAAAGAGAGCAGAGGGCGGCACAATGAAGGCAATCCTTTACCGAGAAGACAGAAATAACGCCAGGGGGAAAAAGTTTTTGAAAATTCCCCGGGCGTTATTTCTGTCTTCTCGGTAAAGGATCGACTTCATTGTGCCGCCCTCTGCTCTCTTTGATTCTAATGTTCTTCTAATGTCCCTTTCTCTTGCTTCTAATAACTCCTGTTTCTTGTCTCATTGATCATTTGCGTCCAATTTTCTCTTTCTATCGTATTATATATATATATATATATATATATATATATATATATATATATATATATATATATATATATATTCTTGCTCAAGCCCTTCTTCCGAGGGCTTGATGAAGAGCCGAGTTAGCCATAACATTGCCTTCTTAACCGCATAATTACAAGTGCGTTATTGCAAGAATAATATATATATATATATATATATATATATATATATATATATATATATATATATATATATATATATATATATGAGAAACTCACAAAATAGCGCGTGAGTAGAGCAATAAATGCAAAAAATCCCACAGGAAAATGAAAGACGCATACCAAGTACTTTCGAACTTGTTCATTTCATTATCAAGGAATAACGAAAACTTTTACAAAGGTGGTAAATATATGTGAAACAGAAGAGCAATGCCCCCCCCCCCATGTACAACGAAAGGGCCCAAAATAGAAAAATATTATAAAAAACGGATGTGAAGTATAAAACCAAATAAATAAAGTCTACTTCCGGAAAATTCCAACTTGTGCGCAAAGAAAGTAGACATTTATGTGACTAAACTAAGTACATACAAACCCGATTGTGAATACATAAAAAATAGACAAGAGAGACAACTAAATTAATAAATCGAAGGGCTAAGATTTAAAATGGACAATTTCGTTGTAAATAAGACTTTTAATAACAGGGTCTAATTTAAAGAAACCAGGGGAAATATTAAAATTAGGCGAGGAATTAATGAATGAGTATTCCACAATATTTCTTTGAATAAAGTCATCAGATTTGTAAATAAATTTAGCCGTTAAATGGACAAAGAAAGCGCTGCCGCATTCGCCCTTCTTAATATTGTATTTATGTTGCGTCAAGCGTACAGTTATCTTTTTGGTTTTATACTTCACATCCGTCTTTGATATTATTTTTCTATTTTTGGTCCTTTCGTTGTACATGGGCGGGGCATTGCTCTTCTGTTTTACATATATTTACCACCTTTGTTAAATTTTTCGTTATTCTTCGATAATGAACTGAACAAGTTCGAACGTACTTGGAATCCGCCTTTTATTTTCCTCTTGGATTTTTTTTATTTTTGCATATATATATATATATATATATATATATATATATATATATATATATATATATATATATATATATAATATGGATGAGTGATTCGTACTGCAAATAAAGATCCGTGCTTGGGATGAGGATCAAACCAAGCAAACGCAGTCATCTGGCTAAAGTATAAAGCCCCCCTACCTATCAACTTATTTAACAAGTTTAATATTTTGTTAATATGTTTGAATTACATAGTATTTTACTTAATGATGTGTAGTTAATAAAATGGTATTATGTAAAATCATAATTTAACCAATACGTCTTATGTTTCGAGTTAAATTTATAACGATTGTGTATTTACTATCGTTCAAAATTAGTAATATCACTAAAACTAAACACCACAAATTAAACTTCTCCATAGCCAAGGGTTAGCACAAGAAAAAAATGCTAAAAAAAATTAAGAGGTTAAGGATATGCTTCCGAGACTACTCTAAAACGACCTCAAAATACCAAAAGCTTTGTATCAGAGAAAAAAAGTGACATAAAAACTTCGAACAAAACATAAAATCGCAGAAAAACAACTTCTGAACTTGCCGGAAGTTCAATGAAGGTTCAAGTTCAAAAATATCCCCCAGAACAGTTAGTAAAAAAGGTTAAGATCAAGGAGTAGAAAGGTTGAAAGGAGATAAAGAAGCTATGGATATCTCAAGTCAACAGAGAAAAACGTCTTCAGTGGACCAACGATGACAAAGGTTCTACAGATAAAAAATTGGTCTAAAGTTATTTGGTCAGATAAAAGTAATCATCAGATATGTAAGAAAAACTTTTATTGTTGGTTTAATTGATATTTAAGTATATTATGCAAGAAAATGATTTAAAAACCAGACAATGGCTTCGCCACTCCCCCCTACCCGGGGGGGGGGGAGCTTGCGCTTCGCTACTAAGGTTAAAATTTAAAATCTAAAAAAAGCAGCTATGGTTAAATTTTTATAAATTTTCTGAACTTCGTCAATTATAATAATTTTAAAAAGGAACTCTAAAATAAATTTCCCCTCTTTCAAAATATTACGTTGCTAAAATATAGAATTATAGAAGTTAGATACTTATATTTATTTCTGAACTTCACCATTTTGTTTTTTGATATTATAAAAGAATGATTAGAAATAACTTTGATAAAAAAACATAAGTCATAACCAAACTAAGATGAAATTATTCAAATACTAAAAAAAAAATCCCCTTCTTAAATTATAGAGTTAGTGAAGTGATGATGATGCAATGTCTTAGAACAATTTTGCATATTTTTAGCTCTTCTGGGGCTACCTTGGTGAGACGAAGAGTTGGAGAGGCATTTCACCCTGTTTGTGTGGTACCAACTATGAACAGCTGTGAAGAAAAAAGTTGGTTCTCTCCATGGTATGGACCTGTATGTCTTCATTAGGCAAGAGGAAATGTTTTAATGGCATGGAAGAAGGAACTCCAGAACTCCTATCGCCATGTTGTAACAGGTTTTAGAGCCATCGATCGAGAAATTGTATCCCACAAAACCAAGAAATCAAGTTATATTTCAGAAGTAAAAGGTCACATACCATACCTCCATGCATCCAACCACACCAATAATTGGTTTTAGAAATTGGGATCACCCCATATGGACTCGCCACTTCAGAGCTTAGGGTTAAAATCTAATTGAACGCTTAAATCCAATAAGAAGTACCACAAGTACAAATAAAACAGAACCATGAAAAATTACAAGCTAGGTAGAACCACCGGGAAAGTCCCTCCAATGACTTAAGGCCTTTTGTGATAAGATGATGAATGGTTATTGCATTGATGGTTTCCATGGTTCAAATCACTTAACATTGCCTTTGAATGGCTAAATGAGGCTTCTGCCACTAGATGGCACCACCCAATGCCAAATCTGATGGCAGATTTGAAATCTCCAGGGTTAATAACCCTATTTCCCATGGCCATAAGGGTCATTTCATGGCTCTAAATGGGTACAATTGAACTTTACACCTTTTGAAAAAAAAAGCGACGCCTTGATCAGGCACTTCGCCGCAGGCAAAAAGATAGCTCAGAAATTTGTGAACATTTGGGGAAATCCATCACACGAAGAATTATGGCTGCAATTGGAGCAAAAGGGGATCCAACTAAGTATTACAATAATTAAAAAATAAATAAATATATTTACGGAATTCATTTACCACAAATGTCTAATAATATTATATGAATTTATCTATAGGGTGCCTTATAACTTTGCCCAAAGTGTTATATATATATATATATATATATATATATATATATATATATATATATATATATATATATATATATATATATAATTTAATTTGTTCGACCGGGGTAACGTGAGTTGCGTTTAGACCATCGCAGGATGTAGCTATGTGCTAAATTTGAATATTTAGGGAACTGTGTAAAAGAATGGAACCGCGAGACTTTTGAGGGCCATAATATCTATAGGACCAACTTTTGGCCTGAAATTGGCCAGATGGGCCGTAAACAAAAAATGATAAAAAATAGCAATTTTTCGCCCCCTTAAAATTTACCCATTCCTTTTATTTCTGCCACGTGTAGATGAGGGCACCTGGGCATACAACATGTCTATGAAAAAGGATCTTGATGACAAAGGTTGAAGAAGGCAGTTCTTTGGTGCCTGCGACACTTGAGCAACTTTGTCTTTGGTGAAGACGAAGAATATTGTCTACAAAGAAGTGTTGTGATATTGCATTAGTTAAACAATAATTTGTAAAAATATAAGAAATTCAACCTGTATCTTGCCTATGATTGTTTTACCCGGGCAATGACGGGTACATCTGCTAATATATATATAATATATATATATATATATATATATATATATATATATATATATATATATATTCTTTAACTGTATTATATTATTTTATGATTTTAGAACCTGAAGATGGGTGATACGCCCGAAACGTTGATCCTTAAATAAATCACATGTACCTCAGCCTCCTCTGTCCTTACCTTCACCTTGAAATTGAAGATCAGACTGGTCAGCAGCAACTCATATGACTATATATATATATATATATATATATATATATATATGAGGACAGATTTATAATTACAATAAAATGACTCTTAAAAAAGATAATGTCTTTATTGCTGAAAAAATTGTGAGGATAAGAATAAACAAGTTTTGTAATTTTATTCACTAAAGTCTCCTTCAGGTTCGATAACTGCTTCTATGCAATGTCTGAATTGCCTACCTGCTAGGATCAAGTGGTTCTTGTTCATATTGGACATTACTCTGACTATGGCGGCTTTTAGGGATTCTTTAGTGCTATGAGGGTGTTCATTAACCTCTTTCTCAACTACGCTACTTACATAGTAGTCCAATGGATTGAGATGTGAGTAGATAGGAGGTCAAATGTTAGGGGTTATGTGATCATGAAATTTTACGCAATCCATTCCAGCGTTGCTTCAACCTTGTGTGATGGAGCCGAGTCTTGTTGAAACACATAAGGTCTTCCGTTGCGTACATTTTGATCCATGGCTTAACCATCTTCGGCCTCTAACTCTTTGCAAACTTTGTAGACGAACGATCTAGCGAATTTTAAAAATCGTGCTATTTCTAAATTGCTATGTTTAGCCTTTATAGCCGCGATAACTGCGTGTCTCTTCATTTCTTGTGTAAACATAGGGTGTGCCATTTATAATTCTGAAATATAGAAAATATAAAGTCAAATAATATGTTGCTATAGTAAAAATAACATATGTCCTCAAATACCTTACGCACCCTGTACATATAGTTAAATGAACAATAACGTTCTAGTCAATGCGGTTAGGTAAGGATAATAATAATAATTACTTTATCCGCTAGAAAAGTCTCCTGGAGTTGCTCAACCCTCTTCAGGAACGTTACATATATGATTAGATAAATGGATGGTTGCCTAGTCGTATATGTAACGCTCCTGAAAAGGGTTGAGGAACTCGAGGAGACTTTTCTATCGGATTAAGGAATTCTTATTGTTACCTCTACTTACCGCATATATATATATATATATATATATATATATATATATATATATATATATATATATATATATATATATATATATATACATTGAGGTAAAATATATTTAACAGAAGAAATAAATATAAGAAAGATTTTCTGTGTATATAGCAACAATCGCTTATTAACAATATTTAGCAGGTAACAAAAGTATTCAAGCAATAATAATTTCAGTCATTTAATATTTCGTGGCTTAACCTTTGCAATAACAGCACGAAGACGATTCTCAATGGTTTCTGTTAGCTGTTTGCAATGATTCCTTGATACTCCGTCCACTCTTAAACGTATATCTTCCTTAGAGTCGAGAAAGTTCGGTGGGTTTTCGGATTGCAGTCTTCAGTATTCATCACAGAGGCTCAATATGATTGAGATCTGGCAATTTACTTGGCCATGCAAAAAAAAAAAAATTTCTCTTCTTAAGTCATGCTTGAGTTAATTCAGCCGTGTGCTTAGGATAATTGTCCTGCTAAAACAGGAGCCCCCCATCTTTTTTAGCATTGACCCATTCATGGAATCTTGGACTCCTCATCGATCCCCAGGCATGTACTTGAAAATAAATAAATAGAAATTGAGTTCATGTGGCAATGAGGAAGTAGGAGAGGGACGGGTAAATTCACATTAAGATTTAGCTATAACAAGTAGCAAGGTCATTAAATATGAGGAAAAGAAGATAAACTTTTTTCTGTCATTGTGGAGATCATGGAAAATTAGCCAAACTACTCATTTACCCCTAGAATAGTCGATATCGACCCCTTTGAAGATCCTTGTGCTAAAATAACCATTGATGTGGGCTGTAGAATATGTTCGCATTTGTGAACAGCTTTTCTTCCAGTATCTTTCGATACGTGGCACCTTCGATTTTACCATGAATGATGTGGAGTGCTACTGTATCATGTGGAGTAAAGAAGGCTCTGGATCTTCCTTGGGGTTCGGGTCCGTGTGGAAACTATCAAGAATGGCAAAAATAGTTAGAAAAGAGGTAATACTAGAAAAAAATGTCAGAAGAACTCGTGGTGCCGCAGAGAATATGGAAAAGAATCCGGAGATGCCCTCGCAAGAAGGCGTTAGGTTTAGCAACGGCAACAAGGTGCAGCTAACATTTAGGAGTTTGCGTCCCCTTCAGGCACCAATACTCGCGGAGACTAGACACTCTCCACACATTTTCACTTCCATATTCACTTAGTTATTTACAGATTTCTCCTTACAAGCTTCCCGAAACAAAGAAACGGAGGAATAAGAGACCAAATACACTCGAGAACAATGACATTAGCGCCAAGAGCTGAAATTCTCGCGAACGGGACCCCAATTTGTATAGGGACTACTAAATATGTGTATTTTTGAAAAGAAAGAGTGAAATAAAAGGAAAGAGTGAAATGAAAATTGAATTGAAAGATAAAATGAGCAATCTTTGAGAAAGTGAAATGAAAACAAAGATTTAAAATGAAAGTAAAATTGAAAAAAAAAATTAAAATGATAGGAAAGATCAGAATGAAAAGCAATATTAAAATGAAAAGAAAGATTGAAATTAAAACAAGAATTGAAATGAAAAGAAAGATTAAAATAAAAAGAAAGATTGAAATGAAAGGAAAACTTGAAAAGAAAAGAAAGATTGAAATAAAATAAAAGATATGAAATGAAAGGAAAAATTGAAATGAAAAGAGTGAAATGCAAATTAAGGATTGAAATGAAAATAAAAGATTAAAATGAAAAGAAAGATTAAAATGAAAAGAAAGATTGAAATGAAAATTGAATTGAAAATTAAAGATTGAATTGAACAAAAATTGTGAAAGGAAAATTAAAGATTGAAATGAAAATAAATGATAAAATTAAAATTAAAGATTTAAAGGAAAATTAAAATTAAAATTAAAGATTCGAAGGAAAATTAAAATTAAAATGAAAGGAAAGGAAAATATTGAAATGAAATAAATAGTGAAATGAAAAGAAAGATTGAAATGAAAGAAAGAATGATATAAAAGGAAAATTGAAATAAAAATTAAATATTGAAAGAGTGAACTGAAAATTAAAGATTGAAATGAAATGAAAGAGTGAAATATAAATTAAAGAATGAAACGAAATAAAAGATTAAAATGAAAATAAAGTTGAAATGAAAGGGAAGATTAAAAACAAAAGATTAATTGAAATGAATAGAAAGAGTAGAAATGAAATGACAGATTGAAATGAAAGAAATACTGAAATGAAAAGAAAGCTTGAAATGAAAAGAAAGAATGATATGAGAGGAAAATTGAAAAAAAAATTATGGATTGAAATGAAAAGAAAGAGTGAATTGAAAATTCAAAATTGAAATGAAAAAAATATTAAAATGAAAAGAGTGAAATAAAAAGAAAGAGTGAAATTAAAAGAAAGATTTAAATGAGGATAAATAATGAAATTTAAAGATTGAAATGAAATAAAAATTATTGATATGAAGTGAAAATTAATTATTAGAATGATAAGAAAGAGGGAAATGAAAATTGAGGATTAAAATAAAAATAAAAGATTATATGAAAAGAATGCGTTAAATGAAAGGAAAGATTGAAAAGAAAAGAAATATTTAAATCAAAGGAAAAATTTGAAATGAAAGAAAAATTGTAACGAAAAAAAAGAATGCAGTGAAAATAAAAGATTAAAATTAAAGATTAAAATGAAAGTAAAAGATTGCCATGAAAACAGAAGATTGAAATGAAAATAAATGATTAAAATACATCTTTCCCTAACAGAAGCGATTGGTTTTGGAACCATTGTATTTGTCTGTTTGCTCACCAAGATCACTGCACTTGTCTCCTCTACACTTCTTCCTCTGGACCTTTTGTCATAGGAGGATGGTTCTTACAGCCCCCATTATCCCTGAAATCCGTGAGCCCCCCCCCCCCCGAACTTTTCCGCATCGTTTTCAAGCTCTTTTCCTTTTTACCCAACAAGGTATTAAATGCCACAGCTCAACTTAACCGGCCTCCTCTCTGAACGAATCCAGTCCTCTGGTTCTGCCCGCTGGTTCTTGCTCCTTGGGTGTGTAATAATCTTGCCAGTCGTCACGTGCTTCTCTATCTCTACTCTCAAACTTTTTCTTATGTGGTAAAAAGGCGGTATGTGTATCGTATAAACATACCTAATTATTTTGATCATGATTAATATTGAGGCATCATTTATTTAACATTTATGAATTGAGCGCAGAACCGACACAATTTTTCAGCCACGGCAAATTGAGATCTCTCAGACTGACTTCCTATCATTTAGTTCCAATTTCAAGGAATTAATTTCGTCGCTTGACGTCGAACGCATTCTATCGTTGTCATTTTGCAGATGAGGAAACCCAGGTTGAAATTCAAATTATAAGAGACGTCTGACAAGCGCTTTATATAATGGAAGATTTATATATCTCGATTTAAATACCAAACTCCTGGATGTGTAACCCATAAAGTCTGTTCACTTTTGTTATACTGCGCCACGCATTTGACACTTTTTAGTTGCTCGAAATTAATACAACCAAATAATCTTTTTTCTCAATCTGATCATGTTTAGATTATGTCCGCTCTCAGGGATTTTGGTGTCCTAAGTACATTTTACACTTTTTACATACATTGAACTGTATTTGCCTACTATTCTAAATTGCTTTGTAAATTTACTATATCACAACGATATTTTGCTCTATTGTCTCATTTTTATCATCAGCAAATGTCGAAATTTTGCCTAATAAATGACCAATAGATTATAAACGCCATTGGACCAACTAGTGATCCCTGATGGATAATGCTAATGACATGCTCAGCTTGAGTTAATCTCATTGGTTTATTCCTCTTTCTATCTCTAGTCTGCTTTCAATATGTTCAAATGCATCTTCCTTTATAATCTGCGCTCTAACTTCATCAGAAGTCTCTTATGTGGACAGTACCAAAACTTTCTGAAATTCGAGATAGGGACAGCTTCCTGCTGGTTGAAGGTTGCGATGATTTGACGAACAAATTCTAACAAATTACTTAAGGACGAGCAGTGCCGTCGAAGACCTTTAAGGTTTTAAACTCCAAATGCTCCAAAATATAATTGGCAACAATTAAATTTTCAGAGATATTTGGATCGTGTCAAGAATAGCGCCGGAGACTTTATGCTTGCCAAGGGAATTTGGGGGCCACTCTTCCTGATATTGTAAAATTAGGTTTAGTATTCTTGACATGGAAAGTCCCTAAAGAAATTTTTATAACCTCAGACGGTAGGGTTAGGTTAGATTAGCTTATTTTAACCTAACCTAACATACCCTACCCTAACCTAACTAAAACACTATCGAGGTCGGAGCCCTAGAGAGTCAATTTTGGGTGTTTGACCTAGTAGATACTAGTTCTTCACCAGCATTTGGGTATATGAAAGTAGTTGAGCACAAATACCAAAAAAACACTTGTGCCAATAATCGAAAAAGTGGTGAGTGATGAATGGCGATCCTATATGGGCAATAATCCAAATTATCAGCAGAGAATTGTTAACCACTCTTTGTTAATCCGCTAACAGGCGTTCATACACAACATCTTGAATCGTATTGGGGGAAACATAAGGCGCAAATTAACAATATGCGAGGATGCAAACTCGAATTACATCCAGGTAATTTACATCAGCTCAGTGGATGGAAAGAAATGAAAAAAACAGCTTAGTCAAATTTTGTAACGTAATTACCAATTAATTGCCCTTCAAAAAAATAATAAATCCTTCATTTCCATTAAAATGAAGATCACCTAAGTTTATTTTTTATTTACATGATATTTATATTGGGTGGATATTCTTGACATACTGTATGAGCTTAGAAGGTCGCTATTCTTGACATACGACATTTTCAGCTTTATATTCTTGACATAAGGGCTTTTATGGTCTCTATTCTTGAGTTTTAGGGGGGGTTATTCTTGACATGTGAGTTTTTAATGTCGCTATTCGTGAAATATGTACTTAAGGGATCTCTATTCTTGACATATGAGCGTTTAGGGTCGCTAATCTTGATATATGAGCTAATGGGGGCCACTATTCTTGACATATGAGCGTTTAGGGTCGCTAATCTTGATATATGAGCTAATGGGGGTCACTATTCTTGACATATGAGCTTTTAGGGTCGCGAATCTTGATATGTGAGCTAATGGGGGTCACTATTCTTGATATTTGAGCTTTTAGGGTCGCTAATCTTGATATATGAGCTAATGGGGATCACTATTCTTGACATATGAGCTTTTAGGGTCGCTAATCTTGATATATGAGCTAATGGGGGTCACTATTCTTGACATATGAGCTTTTAGGAGCACTGCTCGTGATCTATGAACTCTTGTGGTCGATATTCTTAACATATGAGCTCATAGGAGTCGCTATTCTTGAAGTTTGAGAGCTTTTGTAGTCCTTATTTTTGTCATATGAACCTCTGGGGTCGTTATTCTTAACCTATTGTTGACATATTAGCTTTTAAGCTCGATATTCTTGACAAATGAGCGATTTAGTCGCTATTCCTGACATATGAGCTTTTTGGGTTGCTATTCTTGACGTATGAACTTTTGGAGTCGCTATTCTTGACATAAGAGCTTTTGGATTCACTATTATAGACATATGACGTTTTATGGTCTCTATTTTTTTACATATCAGATTTAAGGTTGCTATTCTTGACATATGAACTTTGGGGGCTGCTATTCTTGACATCTGATCTTTTGGAGCCTCTATTTTGACATATGAGCTTTGGGAGTCGCTATTCTTGACATATGAGCCGTTAAGTTGCTATTCTTGATATACGAGCCCTTCAGCTCGATATTCTTGACATATGAGCTTTGGGTTCGATATTCTGGACATAAGAGTATTTTTGGTCGCTATTCTTGACATATGAGGTTTTGGGGTAGCTATGCTCGACATAAGAGCTTTTGTAGTCACTTTTTGACATGAGCTTCTAGGTTCGCTATTCTTGACATATAAACTTTTGGGGTGCAAATTCTTGACATTTGTGCTTCTGCAGTTGCTATTCTTAGCACATGAGCTTTTGGAGTCTTTATGCTTGACATATGAGTTTATACGGTCGCTTGCATATCGTAACATATGAGCTTTTGGGAGTCGCTATTCTTAAGATATAATCTTTTGGGATCTCTATTCTTGACATATGAGTTTTTGAGTTTTCTATTTTTGACATATGAATTGTTGGTCGCTATTCTTGGCATATGAGCTTTTGACGTCGATACTATTGACATATGAGCTTTTTTTGGTTGCTATTCTTGGCATATGAGCTTTGGCTGACGCTATTCTTGACATGATAAAATTAGGTTCTATCTTCTTCACATGATCAGATATTTTTTAATACGTTCTCTCTACGTATATGTAATGCCACCATGTTTGCAGGAGCAGCACAACTCCATGGTGGGTCGTTCTTTTCTTTCTTTTTGCCACGACCTTTCTAAAGGATCCACCTTTTAATTACCTCTGTGATAGTAGTACACTAAACCACCTCTTTGGTTTTTTTCTGATCTATACTCGTTTATCATACTAAGTTTAGGCATATAAGAAAGTATTATGTATGAAGTAAAATAGAAGAGCGAGTGAACATATAATTAACAAAACTAAAGGGAAATAAAGATAAATTTTATTTATCACTAACACAAAAATATATATATTTTTTTTAAATATATCAAAAATTAGAACTCCCTACATAAGTAAAAATTACCCAAGATTTTGAATTTGGCGGAATTCTGCGTCTTTTATGGAATCACTCGAGAAAAAGTAAAAGATTACCATCCCTTTCAAACACAATATTTGACCTTTTGGGGCGTTTTTTTATTGTTTGGGTTAGGACTCATTAAGTGTTCTTTTTAGCATCTTTTTTTAATTGTTTATAATAAGGAATTTATAAAGTACTACTTACTATTTATCATAAATATCAAACGACCTATCGGTTATTCATAGTTAAAATACTCTCCACGTGACCTTTGCCTCATGTATGGTCTAAAACAGTGGTTCTTAATCTATTTATTACTATGACCCTTGTAGGAATTGGTCCTTCCCTTCACGCCCTCCTTGCATCAAAATAACATTCCTAAACTTTTCAATATTATCCCATGCTGTCATTAAGAGAATAACAAATACAATTAAAGAGATTCTTGTTTTTCCCTTGGGATTCCCACCCCCCGAAATTACCAACCAACCCCCTAAGGTTAAGAAATACTGCTATACAATGTTATGCTGCTAATATCAAAAGTAATTATTGAATATTATTTGGATCCCTGGGACAGGACGCGTAAGCTCGCTTGTGAGTCAACGTGTAAGAAACAAGTTAAAATGAAACTCGTCCGAGTGAAGTACAAAATAAGTGGACGCTACGAATGCAATTGATTTGGTATTTGGTAGCCCTGGTTGTGGAATAATATACCATGGAATATTATCGTTGAGTGTAGTGAAGTCAGTGTTACCTACAGACGGCAGATGGCAGATAAGAGAAGGCGCAAAATAGAGAGTTTGCTGTGAAGAAGTGATTGAACGAGGGAAGAAGATCCACTCCTTGTTTTGTCTCGGAGGAGGAGAAATAGGCGTCGAGGAAAAATCAGGCGATGAGAGAGGACCCGCAGTTGAGGTGATTGAGCTCTCTGCTTGTATTATAGCTAGGTTTATTGCTGGTCTGATCTTCTTATTAAGCACAAGATGGAGTGAAACAGGCTGGTGTTTTTTGGTAGCGGATTTACCACTTCTACGAAATGCTACGCTTTTAAAATTTCGAAATAAGTCGACTTGAAATTGCGACTCCATCCAGAGATTAAACAGACTCGATGTTTCTTAATACGTTCACAACATCGTTTTGCCACAGACGGTATATTTGAATCTTCTGACTGTTATTCATGTACCATTTGTGGTGCACATGTGTTATAAAATACTGCCACGTTTCTGCTACAGCTACTAAATTAAGAAGCGTTTAAAATTTGAAGTTCAGCTTCAAATAATGTTGTACCCATTTGTACCATCTTTAGTGCAATGGAAGTAATATATGAGACCACTAGGAATTATCTAATGAATTAATAACCCCCGTCCCCCAGAAAAATCTATTATAAATGAGTGTAATTAAATAAAAAACTTTATTATTGTTTTACAAAAGGGTAAAAAAATTGTACAAGCTTCGCAGACACGTTAACAAAGAGTCGACCTAATTAGGAACATTATAGAATATAATGATTTTAAAAAAATAGAAAAATTACAGTATAAATCATATTTTACTTAGATTTATTTGTTTTATTAAAACAATTTAGAAAGATTGGCGGTTGTCGGTCACAATCTTTGCAGACTGCATATTTGTTTCTTCTTTTCAACAGTTTTCTTAACAAATTCTAGATTTTTTTCGTTATTTTTTAGTTGCGAATCATCCTTTGTAAACAGTTGAGGAAGATTTTTGCCTCTTTAGAAGCAACAGCGTCTTGACTTTGTTATGTAACAACGGCATCCTGACGACGAGCAAAGAGACCTGAATGAAATGATTGATTTTCGAAATTTGAACTCATCTGTTTTCGAACCAAACGAACATTGCTGGTCAAACAATATTTCTGAAAACTAGAATCAAAGTTTGTACTTGTGAATAATAAAGCAATGCATATTTTTTTCACCTGTGGAGGATCGAGTACTCGATTATTCGGGCCGTGATGTTGTCTACAAGGTTGTTCTTCAGCGTCATACATGGGTAGCAATGTATGATCCTTGGTGCCCCGTTTCTCTTCACATATGAGAACTAGCTATAGAACAGGGTCAGTTCTGTCTAAAAAAGGGGAACATTCCCTTATAAGGGATTACATAACAAATATACGACGACGGAGACCATAGAAAACTTTAAAATCAGAACTACAATATATTTCCGATTACACTAAGGATAACCGAAGCAATATATAGTAAATCCTTAATACCAACTTTGAATTCGAATAGTTCATCCGTTCTTCTTCTTTTGCTGTAAAAATCACAACCTAACCTAACCAAACTAGAGGAAAAATTTATTGTTCGAAGAGTTTTTACTTAAAATATTTCATCGCTTAGTATTAAGGTGTATATACTAGGGTTCTTCATTATAAGTATCAGAACCTTGGATATCACCTAATTTTGTACTGATTATTTAATTAACGTGTTCAATAAATTCATACACTGAATTTATCATTTAGCTTAATTTCAACAGTTTATTTCAATCCACTCATAGAAGTAATTTAAATTTCAATTTCTGGGTTTTGTAATTTTTGGTAATGAGTTGTCATATATTCCCAGAAACCGGAAGAAGAGAGCATAAGCTTGAAACGTAGTTACTCGGAATAAATGGATTTAGAAAAATGCCTGGATTATTTTTCGCCTTTAGCTTCCTCCTTAAAATTAAATTGCGCCTCGTCGGCAATTCACCATCACGCTATATATATATATATATATATATATATATATATATATATATATATATATATATATATATATATATATATATATATATACATATATATAGTACAAGAGAAAATAAGAATTGGACGCGAATGAGCAAATGAGACAGGAAACAAGAGGTTTTTTTTAAGGCAAGAGAGAGGGACATTAGAAGAATCCAGAATCAAAGGGAGCAGAGGGCGGCACAATGAAGGCAATCCTTGTACTATATGTATTTATAGTCAGCTACACCAGGTTTCTGCATCTTTCTTTCTGTCTTCAAATTTCAAATTTTATTTGAAAGACAGAAAATAAAAATGGCATAACCCTGTGGTGGTTGTATTATCACCCTCAAATCTTGTAGTTGCTTTCTTTGTATATATATATATATATATATATATATATATATATATATACTTTTTAATCAAAATAAATAAAGGTTGTAAAGAAGGGAAGTGAACTTATCTCACGAGTCTCTGATTAATGCCATGTGCTTGATTGATAGCATTATTTCTAACGAAAGTAAGTCTGCACATAATTGTTTAAATATTTGTTCCATTTGTTTTAATTAATGACTCCACTTCTGTTAGTTCCTTATCAGGAAAAAAAATAGAGTAAAAGTTTGCTCCATTCTTCAAATTTTATTAATTCATCGTTTGTCTGTTATAAATTTAATTACTGAATGACTATTGCGTCTTTGTCCTTTGATCTTTGCATTGGAAACTCTCTTGACTCTCCTGACTCTCTTGACTGATGGTATCCTATCGCATGTGCCTTCATGAAAGCTTCATAAGAGCTCCCCCATTCTTTATTTGTGATGTAGGCTCCGATTATTTCTTGGGACTAACTATTTGATATCAATTAGGAGTTTAAAAATTCTATCATATTCATATTATTGTGATTTTAAAAACGTTATAAAACGATGTAGGAAGAATCGTTAGTGCGCGCACTGTTTGGTTCGTAAGTAAGTGTGTGTCCATTTCATTTGCATCGTTCCTTTCTGACTTGGGAACCGTGATGTTGCGTTGGATCGTCAAAAATTCGCCTACTTAGTGGTGTTGAGTTTCGTTTCAGGGTGTGAACAGTGAGGGTTTCTAAACCTTGTTGTTTTTGTGCTAAGGAGATAAATTATAGAATTAATATTTGAGAGAACGAAATTCAGAGGATTATTTTCCATTGAACGTTATGTTTCCAGCCTACAATCATCAATGGCTTTGGAACCATATCCAATACGCCTTCCATATATGTTGTATGTTTACCATTTAAGAGCGGTTAAAATCGATTTCAGACCTATCTCTCACCCTTGGTCCGAAAAGGTCATTTAGAAGTTACAATTCTCTAGGCCTAATCTTTACGTTGCCGTTGAATCAAGTTAGTCGCTACAGTTGGTACGTCAAGTCATAAAGTGCTGGAATTAGTCATGGCAAGAAGGTCATAAAGAGATGGACAGTTATTTCAACAAGCAAATAAACATATGAACATATTAGTCAAGCACATCGACTGAAACGGAACTGGCAAAACAACACCCCCCATCCCAAACCCGACTCACCAAAGGTCACATAAATGATAAAAGAGAAGAACTAATGAAGGGGAGAAACGAAATGAAGAAACTGATGAAGAACAATGAAGGAAAACGCGATTAAATTATTGATGGTCAAAGAAATCAAATTATTAGAGGTTAAATTGACATGGCAGAAACACTCAAAGGAACAATTTCGTATAACACAGCGAAAGAAGAGCCACAAACGGAGATCGAACCCTGGGATCATAAGTCTCAAGGCCACGGGTGTCATGAGTACAGGATAAATGTAAAAGGAAGATGAACAATCAAACTAAAAGGATCTTCGACAGTTCAGCGAATTTCGCCTTCTTCTTTTTTCCTCTTCACTCTTCTTATTTACCATTTTCCGTAAACTTTTCCTCTACGTTATCCTATTTACTCTTCGTTAGTTTTCCTTTGATTCCCACGAGACCTTAATCTGCCATTTGCTAATCCCACGATGCTCACAAGGGAAGACTCATTCATTTGAGAAATATGAGGAGACGGACAGACAGAAAAAGAAAACAAAAGAGAAACAGAAAATGTGTCGAGGATGAAGAGGAATAAAATAGCGAATGTACATGTAAGAGGTGCAATGAGGTGATTCCCAACCTCCTGGAAATAGTTCCAAGAAACGTCGAGGCTCAGACATACGAACATGAGCCATCCTACGAAGAGAGAGAGAGAGAGAGAGAGAGAGAGAGAGAGAGAGAGAGAGAGAGAGAGAGAGAGAGAGAGAGAGAGAGAGAGGGAGAGAGAGAGAGAGAGAGAGAGAGAGAGAGAGAGAGAGAGAGAGAGATAGATAGAGATAGAGAGATAGAACGTGAGAGAGAGAGAGAGCGTGAGAGGGAGGGGAGAGAGTGTGAGATGGAAATAGATAAAAGTCAATGGAGACCGAATGAGGCGAAAGCTCTCGGTGGCCTCTTCAATGGAGGGGGGCAAGGGCCTTGCATCGTCCCACGGGGACAGGGGGCGTCTTTGATTTAAGGAAGCTAGAGGAACCATCGAAGGACCTATCAGCAAATAGAGGACAAAAAAGAGGTCAGTGAATAAAAAAAAAGCGTAGATATCAGAGATGACAAGGACTTTAATGCCTAACCACCTCAACCCTTAAACCCTGGGGCCGGAAGGGCATATTATAAACGCCCAAGAACAAGTTCGTATGAAGAACATGTACGCAACCCCCTTACGGGGAATAATTCCACTGAGTAGGAGAGGGAATAAGGGCTAGAAGAAGAAAGATGAATATAAAGAGAAAATTAAGAAAAATCTTGGCAGAAAACAAGCGACGCAAAAATACACATCATTGACGGGGTCAGTTGAAACCATTTCATGCCCTCTTTGGGGACAAGTTGGTACCAGGACGTGCGTAGGGTGGGAGGCACCAGTAACTGGATGGGGCTACATTTTCACTCTTGAATTTCAAGCTCTTTTTAAAAGGGGGGTGTGGGTGGATCTCGCTATCGATCTCTTTAATCGTTAATGCTTATGAGCGATTTAGCGGAGACCGATTAATCGACTTCCCTGATTGGCCAGGGATCATTGCATGGCGGAGGATTGAGATCGCTCTTTGTCGGTCCTTTCCTAGAATTCTTTCGTTTATTTCTCTCATATACGTGTATACATTTGAGAATCGCATATACGCGGGGCCACGCGTGTGCGCGCGCGTACGTATGCTTATTCACGAGGATGAATATTTCTCTTCGATGTGATTTGTGCGTCAACGAAAAACACGATTCATTCAAGCTTCTCTCCTTTTCAACTAGGGTGGGGAGGGGGGTCGTAACTTGAGATCCTTCCCCTTGGTTCTTTGGTCTATTTTTTGCATCTAGGCTCTGAAATGGGCAGGTACTTAGGACTGACCAGACTGGCAAGAGGGCTTCTTTTAATGAACTCAACTTCACGTTCGCAAGAGCTCTTTTCAGTCGAGTGGATACAGCGTTGGTCTCCCAACGTCGCGGTACCGGGTTCGATCCCGGCATAAGCGAACGCAAACGTCAGCGCACGAAGAGATCTGGCTATAAATTGGTTCACGCGCTGCGCTCAGCCCTGTATTCGGGTGGGTAGATCTTGAACTTTTCATCACACACAGTCAATTATGGCACTACTCTTTTTTCTTCTCCCATCTAAGCACCGCAATACGCACTCAGTCTTTCTCTGTGTTCTAGTCCCCTGGTTGGATTGTCATACTGACCTTAATGTTGATTTCATTATCCAGTCGGGATCCGCCTGTAAAAAGGGAGGTTGGCGAACGACTACTTCACCTTCGTCGTAAAATTAGAAAATACTTCAGCATATTGTAGTCCCATTTGTTGTGCTCTTGCGTTCAGAACTAATTGAGCACTCGATTTCTTAGACACTTGTTCATGCCTATTTCTGGATTCCACGAGAAATTCTTTGATCGAAATTTTAGCATTTTTTTCCACGTTTGTATTATTTCTTTTCAATGTATTGACCCTTTTTTCTCTTTATTTCGTATTCATTTATCTTCTTTATGCTATGCCCCCTCCCTCCCGCCATTTTTTGTGGGGGGCGAGGGGGGCAATGTATTATCTATAAACTCAATAGATGTTTCAGTCGGTTTAGCACAAGCTTTTGGGCTACGACTAATCCGAGGGGGTAACACCTCTTCCGATTACAGCGAAATTAAACCACATTTATTGTGCTAAGCCTCCGGATGGAGTGACGCTTCGGGTAACGTTATCGGCGGCTGCCCTACACTATAGGTAACCTTGATTCGGATCTCACGGTAATCAGTAGATCCCTCGCTGAAAACTAAAAAGCATCTCGAATGCGCTGTGTAAATCGGTGGGTAAAATCTCTCCCCGTGTATTTTACCACAAACCATTTCTCGGGTCGATTACCAATGCGTTTACGATCGATCGGGAGCCAATGGAAGAAGAACATGACCTCAAAAGGAGCGAGAATGACAAAGATTATCCCAGAACCCCCCCCCCCCTCCATTTTCCACTTCCCCTCTCCCTCCCCTCTCCCCCTCCCCTCCCTTCCGCTCCCCCTCTCCCCAACCTCTCAAAAAACAGTGAGGTTACATTAGCGAAACTCACGGTACGGAATTTCTCTCAAGATCGCCCCCCTCCCCTTAAAACCCCCCACAACCCTTTTAACTTAGGACCATCTCTCGGTTGTAAATGCCCACGCACCCACACAACCCCATTTTGATCAATGGCCCCAACCTCTATTTGTTTTCCTTAAAATATAAACCGAAAACCAACGATGGCATCTCCCGCAGAAGGTTTGTAAAGGGAGAATGAGTAGAGTGGTAAAGATGGAGGGAGTGGAAATGTATGGAAGATATATGGCTGCCGATTCTCCTACAGGTGTTGCTGTCAGGAAGGCCCGAAATCCTCCAGATGTTAGCTGCAGCATTGTATCGGTGCTACATCTGGCAACCCCTTGCAGGCGATATATTTTTTTTTATTAAAAAGCCCATCTGGCGATTACCTATTCGGGCATAAGTCGCTGGAATCACGCTAAAACCTAAATTCTAATAAATGTGCAAAAACTAAATAACAAAAATACAAAAACAAAGCCAAACAAACAAGCAAAAAAACAAAACAAGAAGCAGAAAAAACGATGAAGAAAAAGAAGGAAGCACACTCTGGCATCCTTTCTTCGACGCAAGATCATGCGACCTACAACAAAGAGAGTCAAATAAAACAAAGGAGGCCAGCCTCCTCCAAAAGGTCAGATGATCGTCCACAAGTCGGTGTGCACGAACTCGTCCCGAGTACAAGGCACAATCAACAATCAGGTGATAAAAAATAACGATGGAGGTAGTCGGAGGGAATCGAACATGCACGTTAAATATCTTCCTAGGGCACCTCCCAGCCCCGACTTGGGATCAATGGACGAGATCTGGTTGGCGACTAGCCTGCGAAATCAGCCGCTGGCCAAGAAGGGGCTCTTAAAGAAATAAAAATGGAGATGCATAAAAGTAAAAAAGCCCAGGTAGTCTCAATCTAATTACAGTCTACCGGGGGCACTGGGGCGGAGGGCTAAGAAAGTGCCACTCCTCCAGGGGCCAGGTCCAACAATCTACACTGGGAACTCCTTTGTGGGTCGGCGGGGGGCTGTAAATACGGTAATGTGATGACAAATAAGGGCCTGTAGTATTAATTACCTGAATCGTAGAATTTACCGAGATGCAAATACGTGCCCTCCTGCCCCAACCCTCGCAGGAGGATCTGCGGCTATATCTGTCACACTGTTCCGCCTCCTCTACCGTCACCACTTTTAGCGGGAGATCCCTTGTTGGTTTTCGCTTAAAAAAAATGAAGCGCGCTTAATTCTAGAATTCTAGGGGGGAGGGGGCTTTTCTTTCTTTCTAGAAACTTTTCTTCTTTTTCGACGGAGATTTCGAGAGGGAGAGGGGGTTTTCTAGAAACTTTTTTATTTTTAGAGAAATTTTGAGCGGAGAGACGGCTTTTTCTTTCGAGCGGGGATGGGGCTTTTTCTTTCTTTTTCTTAAACTTTTCGCTTTTTGGAGAGAAATTTTGAGTGGGGATGGGGCTTTTTTTCTTTCTCTTAAAATTTTTTTGAAGGAGAAATTTCGAGGGGGGATGGGGATTTTTCCTTTTTTCTATTAACTTTTTCTCTTTCGGAGAGACATTTCGACGAGGGAGGGATCTTTTTCTTTCTTTCTAATAACTTTTTCGTTTTTTGGAGAGAAATTTTCAGGGGAGAGGGGGCTTTTCTTTCTTTCTCTTGACATTTTCTTTTTTGGAGAGAAATTTCGAAGGGAGGGGGGTGGCTTTTCCTCCTCTCTATCAAAATGTTACCCTTTGGATAGAGATTTCTTCAGTGGATGGGGCATTTTTTTCTTACTATTAACTTTGTTCGCGTTTTGGAGAGAAATTTCGAGGGGGGAGGTATCCTTTCTTTCTATGAACTTTTATTTTAGGGGGAGAACTTTAGAAGGGAGAGGTGCTTTTCCCTTCTTTCTATTAACTTTTTCTTTTTGGGGGAAGATAAATCTCGAGGTGGGGGGGTACTTTTTCTTTCTTTATATTACTTTTTCTTTTTTAGAGAGAAATTTCTAGGGTGGAAGAGACTTTTATCTTCTCTATTAACTTTTTCTTTTTGGAGATAAATTTCGAGGGGGGAGGGGCTTTTTATCTTCTCTATTAACTTTTTCGCTTTTGGATAGAGATTTCTTTGGGGCGGGGTTTTTTCTTTCTTACTATTAACTTTTTCGCGTTTTGGAGAGAAGTTTTGAGGGGGAAGGTCTCTTTTCTTTCTTTTTTTGGAGAAAATATTTGAGGGGAGAGGGGGCTTTTCTTTCTTTCTATTAACCTTTTCTTTTTTAAAGAGAAATTCCTAGGGGGTGGGGTCTTTTCTTTCTTTCTCTTAACCTTTTCACTTTTTGGAGTGATATTTCAAGGAGGAGGGGGCTTTTTTTCCTTCTATTGAAATTTTCTGTTTTGGAGATACATTTCCAGGGGGGGGGGGTCTTTTCTTTCTTTCTTTTAACTTTTTCGCATTTTGGAGTGAAATTTCGAGTGAGCTTTTCTTTCTTTCTATTAACCTTTTCCTTTACGAAGAGAAATTTTGAGGGGCGGAGGGGGGATTTTTCATTATTTCTAGTAACCCTTTTCTCCTTTTAGAGATAAATTTCTAAGGGGGATGAGGGTTTTTTCCTGAAGCATTTTCTTCTTTGGAGAGGTATTTCGAGGGGGGGAAAAGAGGTCTCTTTTTCTATCAAGAAAATTTTTCATATTTTTTGTGAGATAAATTTTTTCGCCATTAAAACAATTTTTGTCGGATAATTGACTTTCTTTTTTCTCTCAGGAATTATAATGCCACCTTTTAAAGAACTTAAAATTTCATTAAAGTTCTGAAACTTTTATACGCTCTTGGCGCTTTACTATCATAGCGTATTATTCCATTATTCATTGTCCTGAGCTTCGTTGTAAACGCTGCTCTTACCCGAGTTCTCCGGTCAGGCGTCATTCTCCCTGTTTCGAGGGAAGATGAACAACTGCGTCTTTGTTTGCATTTTCACTACCTCTACTTTTAATCTTCGTTATTTTCTCTTTTTAGTCTCTATTCGTCCAAAATGACAGTTTTTCTTATGAGAAAAATGAGTGTCTGGCTCGTGAAGGCCGATCATTTACTCATAGAAATGCGAGAAAATGACAAATTTAAGTCAAGCAGAGGAAGGAAAATAGAGTTGGAAAAGGATGAAATGGACAAATTGGTTTTCACGAGTGTTCATTTCCATTCACTCACGTAACAAGGCCTGGGGGCTAAAGGTAGGGTTTGAGAGTGCCTACGAACCCTACCCAGTTATCTCGGGTCTGCCGCCGAATCGACTCCCTGGCCTCCGTGATTTGCCGATTTGTCGGTAGTCCACTGACGAGGGAGAGGGGGAGGGGGGGCATGGGCGATGGACAGCTTTAAATTTGAAGTCGCTCATCATTTGCGCCTTTTTGTCTCGGTTCGAGAAGGAACATTGCCGGAAGATTGAGACTGGTTTCATTTGGGGGGACAACTTGTTTATTTTTATTTATTTCAATTTTATGATTTAGTTGCTTTATTTATTTGAATTTATTTTGCGTTTTATTATTTATGTATTATTTTTTATTGTGAGATTATTGAGGATTAAGTTTTTTAGATTCCCGGGAAGGGAAGGGGGAGGTAGAGTGGAAGTAATAGACAAATGACAACACAAAACAAAATGTAAGAAAATTAAATGAAACGAATATCTTAGGAAGTTCGCAGATTCCAGTCGAGATTAAATAGTACGAACTTTGCCTCTCCCGATAAGGTTAATCTGACCAAGGAATTTGGGGTCAATTGGCGTCTTGGTCGACCTTCATAAACGAGGTCAAGAGTTCCCTAAGAAGTGGAAAAGGTAAATACAGAAAAAAGTGCATGAAAAAGAGAAAGTAGGAAATTAAAAGAAAAATATAATAAATGTACGAGTTAAGGTATAAAGTGCTCAAACTACTGACGTCCTGGAGATTGTGGGCGGAAATCTTGTCAAACAGGTGCAAAGCATTAGAAAATCCCCAAAGGAAAAATAGAAGGTTGACTCTAATTGATTTCGTCTCTCTTGACCCATTTAGCGGACAGCACTCGAATATATACGTTATTCTTGGGGTTAGGGTCCGATATACCCATCGGAATTCGAAAATATATTTGGTTATATTCATGCTTTATATTGTACTAAATACTGATCAACTTATCCCTCCTCTATATTGCATCTCATTTTCTTTAGAATTTAATATGGTGTCGATGTTTAAAGAGTGGGTAATCCCAGTCCCACTTCCTGGACATATATTTTATTACTGCACCGAGGTGAAGCGGAGGTGAAGCGTATCCAATACACCTACCTTAGCCACTTCCGGTGAATAAGAATAACCCTGGTGCGTACCCTTTTGATCAAAACTAAGATGATGATCCCCTGAGTGTGTCCCCACTCAGTAAAAGCCAGCCATAGGTGGATCGGTGTAATATTGAGATTTAAGCCGAGTGGATTGCTTAATAATTGCCAAAGGATCGTCCAATTCAGTTAAACACACAGATACAGAAATAATCTTTAATGTACATGAATTTGAAATAAGCAACAGCGTATATAAATATAAATAGAATTAATCTTGCACTGAATTAATAAGTCTACAAAAATGTCGTGGGGATTATTTGAAAATTACTCACTGGGATGCTTGCGTCTTAATAACACCCGACAGCATGAATGGAATAGTATTATTGAATTAAATAATAAATTAGGTAAGCACTTCTAATACTCGAGGTTATGGGCTCGGGATGAGAATTCTAGTTCACAAATAAACTGGTGAAGTTAGGGGAGGTGATAATTCAATTAACGATACCTTTTGAGTTCGTAAGTATTTTTGAAGGGGACGGTGAAGATCTTCTTCTGGTGACGATGATCGCAATTAGTCTGGCCGTCCGAGGTTGCCGAATAAGAAGGTAATCCTAGACCGGTGATATAATGATCCTGTGCCGGATCACGAAGGTGAGCCAAACGGTGACTCAAATCGGACTTCTTCCTTGAAGTACCTGTCCGATTATTCGGCTCCTGGAGTGGGTAGCCAAAACCGATTACCTAGCTACGTCTAGTGTAATACGCAGAGGAAGGTCCTGTGTAACCTCAGACTCTAAAGGGGTCGGGCTCCACACAAACTAGACGTAGGTCCAAGATCTTCTGCCTGATTCCAGGGAGAAGTTTTCCTTTTATTTCCCTCGCGAGCACAAATCGAGAGAGAGCATCGAATTCTCGTAAAATCCGTATCGTCGCGCGAAAGACCTTTTTTCATCTTTGGGCAGACAGTATGTCTTTCACGCCTTCGAGCCATCTTGGAGTTTACGGTGGCGCGAAAAAGGGCGACAGAGAAATCGAGACGAGAGGTGCATTTAGAGATACGAGAGGGCACGCAGCTTGTGTGGGAGTATTTCTGCGTACACTTATGTACGCGGTATTTGGAATGCTACATATGGCTATGTAAAAAGTACTTTCCTAAGCAAAGCAAAAGACAATTTTGAGGATCAGGGCTGTCAATATATATTTTTTAAATTTTATTAGAAGTGTTCGCACATAATTAAACATTTGCAATATGTTTACAGGCCTTCTACTCCATACAAAATTATGGTTATGAGGTGGATGAGGTGCTTGGAATAAAGTAGAAAAAATCTTAAGGATATTGTGAAAGTAAAAAACATTCACGTCAATCAATGAAGAAGATGTAGCTGCAGTCGAAGAACTATTAAATAGATCGCAGACAACATTCAATTCATGGCTGTGAAATTGTAATTTCTCACTGTTTAGTATATTCGATTTTCAGTGATTCTCTTGGCCTCAACGAGCTATCAGCTTGATGTGTGCTAAAAGCTTTTGCGCGAAGACCACGATGACCATATGTTTGTAATCATTCTTTGAGGCTCTTTGGGCGAAAAATGAAAGCGACGAAGACGATTTGATCTAAGGGTTGAAACTTGAATTTATCAATCCGATCCAGAGTGAAAAATCAAATGTTAGCTGTGGCTTTCAAGAGGTTCTTCTGGCCAATCAAAATCAAAGCAGAGAAATCATCAACAAATTTGATGGGAAGACTTATAGGGATGTTCTTCAAAGATGAAGAACGATCAGTGAGGCTTATTATGAAGCGGTAATGAGAAAATTGAAGACTGCATTTGCGTAGAGAAGACAGAAGTTGCATCATTGTATTTTTTCCACCATAACAATATTTCGGGGCATTCTTCTATGGTACAAAGGGCGGCATTGTATGACTTTCGGCGGCAAATCATATCTCACCCTCTAACATTCCGGATCTTGCTTTTTTATATTTATTAGTTTCCTCACACTTAAGAAGAGCTGAATGAAATAAAAATGCAATGGATGGATGAAGCAAAATTTAGGGTTATGTGGTGCAATTCGAAAAGAGCAGATTTATTCAAGGAAGAACTAGGAAGATTAATATACCATCAGTTGGACTAAGTTGACTTAGAGAGAGAGTAAATATACTGAAAAACAATAATAGGTTCAAATTGAGAAAGTCATATTCATTGACACAATTGATAAACGTATGATTATATGTATTATACTATATCATATGTATTATATGATCATATGCATTATATTATATCATATGTATTATATATTCCTATGTATTATATTTACCCATGAATCTTACCAGCCTCTTATGGCGGCCGAATGCATTCGATCTTTTGCGTTAGTATGTTAGTTAGGACTTGTGTATTTTTTTTTAAAAAGTTCAGATAAGAGACAGGTTCAGTGGTAATTCATTAATTCTGTCTTGTCTCGTATTTTGAAAAGAATGACAACTGAATTGATAAACATTCCATTGGTGATTTTTTTACATTTAAACATTTCTTAACCAAAATAGAAAATAGTTCAACTTGTATAAAGGGGATTATCTGATCATCTTCTTGCAGAATCAATTATTCATTGACTTAGACGAATTCTTAAGATCGCTACTCTACTAAAAAATACATATATTCTCGCTTTCACAATTCTTTATTTCTCTAAATATATACTGTCTATTAGTGCTTGAGTAAGAGAGGCAACCGTAAACTATATTGCCAACTCCTTCAGGTGGAGCTCTGTGTTCACGCCCCAAACTTCCTTTGTGGTCTCGGTTGACCTGAACCTATCATCCCAGAATTATGTAAGAGGTTCGAGAAGGGCATGGATATTATTGAATCGATCCTGGAGGCGATCTGCCTTAGAAGAAAAGTCTTACTAGAAGCTTGCCTGGAGCATGCCAGGAAAGAGCTATGGGTTCGAGTGTCCTAAAAATCTAGTCTTATTTGATCTCGGTCGGAGTATATTCAGATATGGGAGTTCGCTCGGATATATACCGTTGGCGAACTGTCAGAGAACTGTTCCATGAGATTCCTCAATCCCTCCTCTTTTGAGCAGTTTCGTCTTGACGTAATCTCTATTCCAATTCCTTCTCATCTAGCGTCATTGCCGGTTATCTAATATTAGCCCTATTTATTAAGAACCACTCAAAACACTTCTTAAAGCATTTAGCACGCAAAATATAATCTCATAAAACAACTTTAAAGTGATTTTCTACATCACTTTGTTAACTTTCGAAACAATTTTTTTAGTAATTCAGCAATTATGGAAAAATCACTGTATCTAAATTGTTGGCTAATCTGGTCATGAAAAAATAGGTATTTGATCCAAGCCACGTACATTGGATTGCATAAAAGGTTTGTTAATTGATATATCATGTATTTATAGTGCTATTATTCCCTCTTCTCCGCTAAGACATACTAATGTGCTTGTAACAGAGCTACCTTAATCAGACTTTGTGGTCTACCAACATTTTTATGAAGTTAATTTTTAATTTTAACAAAGGCACATTCGCCTGCTAGTGGTTGCAGTGTCATTATACAAATACTACTACGAAAATAATAATGATAAAAATAAAAATACTTTTTGCCCTATCAAATTATCGCTGTTTTCTGTTTGTTGCAGGATCTGGAAAGGACCTTTCAACTGATCTCTCCAAGTCCAAATCAGAGAATGTGGGAGTTGGGAATGCGCGGTCAAATTCAAATACCCTCATGCCCCTGGAATCCTCTCACACGCCGACAGTGGGTGGGAGTAACACCTCCCATGGTCACCACAACCATCAGACCGGGAGTTTGCATTCGATGGATGGACACGCGGTTGGCACCGGTCACCAAAATCCGAGATCGATCGAGGTGAGACCCGGGAATGAATTGTTTTGACCATTTTTCTTTAGGTGGATTTCTTTTCCGTTTATTTTTTTGCCCCCCAGGTGGATTCATTTTGCTACTTTTTGTCTCTCGGGTAGATTCCTTTAACGGTACTTTTTTATCTCAATTGGATTGCTTTTTGTTTCTGTCTGCGATAGATTAGTTTTGCTTCGTTTTCGTCCTTGAGGTGTATTTCTTTTTGCCTCTTGATTGAAATCTATATGTTTTTTTTTTCCTCCCAGGTGGATTCAGTTTGCTACTTTTTGTCTGTTGGGTAGATTCCTTTAACGGTACTTTTTTATCTCAAGTGGATTGCTTATTTTCTATCTGCGATAGATAAGTTTTGCTTCGTTTTCGTCCCTGAAGTGTATTTCTTTTTGTCTCTCGAATGGAATCTTTTTGTTGTTTTTTGCCTCCTAGGTGGATTCATTTTGCTACTTTTTGTCTCTCGGGTAAAATCCTTTAACAGTACTTATTTTATCTCAAGTGGATTGCTTTTTTCTGTTCTGTCTGCGATAAATTAGTTTTGCTTCGTTTTTCTCCCTGAGGTGTATTTGTTTTATCTCTCGAGTAGAATCTTTTTGTTGTTTTTTGCCTCCCAGGTTGATTAATTTTGCTACTTTTTGTCTCTCGGAGAGAATCCTTTAACGGTACTTTTTATCTCAATTGGATTGCTTTTTGTTTCTGTCTGCGATAGATTAGTTTTGTTTCGTTTTCGTCCCTGAGATGTATTTCCTTTTGTTTCTTTTTGTCCCTCGAGTGGAATCTTTTTGTTGTTTTTTGTCTCTCAGGGGGATTCATTTGATTTTTTTGTTACGTCTCTCAGGTGGATTCATTTTCTTTTCTTTTTTTAGTCGATCGAGTGAATTCCCTGTTTGTTTCTTTATCGTCCCTTCTTTGTCACTCAGGTGGATTAATTTTCATTTTCTTAGTGTTATTTCAGGTGGATTCATTTTCTGTTTCTTCTTTGTCAATCAGGTGGACTCGTTTTCTGCTTCTCTTTTGTCTTTCAAATGGATTCATTTTTTGTCTCATTTTGTCTCTTTTGGGGTTTTCTCTTTATTTTTGTATCAAAGGTGGATTTCTTTTTTTTAATCAGAGGTGGATTCCTTTCTTTATTTTTTGACTCTCAAGTGGATTCAATTTTTTTGTGTGACTCAGATGAATTCCCTTTATGTTGTTTATTCTATCGCGTGGATTGGTTTTCTCTTTTTTATGTATCAGGTAATTGCTTTCTCTTTCCTTTTGTTTATCTTTTATCAGTCAACTCAATTCTGTTTCTCTTTCGTTTTTTCTCTAAGGTGGATTACCTTTTGTTTATAATTTGACTCTCACATGGATTCCTTTTGATTTGTTTTTCTCGAGTGAATTCCTTTTCTGTTTCTTTTTTATATCTCAAATGGATTCACTTCCTTTTTTTGTCTCTCAGAGGGATTCATTTTCCGGTTTTAATTTTTTATTTTGTGTATCTCACGTGGATTCCTGTTTAATATATATTTATCTCCGACGTAGTTTCCTTTTGTTTATTTTTTGCCTCTCAGATTGGTACATTTCCTTTTTCTTTTTTGCCCATGGTGAATTTCCTTTTTATTACTTTTTGTCTCTTAGATACAAAGCTTTTCTGTTTTTTTTTTTATCGTTTCAGGTGGATTTATTTGTTCTTTTTTTTTGCCTCTGAGGTGCATTCATTTTTGTTCCTTTTTTTGTATTTTAGGTAGATTTCTTTTCTGGTTCCTGTTTGTATATCAGGTGGATTACTATTCTGTTTTTGTTTTTTTGTTTCATGTAGATTACTTAGATGTTTCTTTTTGCCTCAAGTGGATTACTTTAGAGATCTAGTTTCATCTTTCATGGAGGATTTCTTATCTGTTGGTTTATGTTTTTATTTTTGTCTCGTAGTTAGATTCCTTTTCTGTTTGTTTTCTGTCTCTTAGGTAGCTTTCTTTTCTGTTTTTGATTGTCTCGCATAAATGTGTTTCTCTTTTTTATCTCCTGGCTTCTCTTTTGTATCCTTTTGTTTCACACATGGAATCCTTTGAAATTTATTTTTGTCTTTGATGGAGATTCCCTTTATGTTTTTTCGTCTCTCAAGTATAGGCATTTTCTGTTTCTTTTTTGTCTCCAGGTGGATTAATTTCCTTTTATTGTTTGTTGCTCAACTGAATTCCCTTTCTGTTTCTTTTTGTATAAGGTAGTTTCCTTTTCAGTTTCTGTATTACGTCAAGTAGTATACCCTTCTGACTTCCTTTATCTCGAAAGTGAATTCCTTCTCTCCTTCTTTTTGTAGCTGATGGATTCGCTTTCTGATACTTTTTCTGTCCTTTAAATGGATTCTTGTTTTGTTTTTTTTTCTTGGGTGGATTTCTTTTGGGATTTTTCGTCTTTGGTAGATATATTCTTCTACTTCTTTTTTGTTTCTCATGTAAATTCCTTTTCTGATTCTTTTTCTCAGGAAGATCTCTTTATGTTTCGTTTTTCTCTCGGGTGGATTCATTTTGGGTTTCATTTTCCTCTCTCAGGTAAAATTTTTTTCTGTTTTTTTTTTGTATCTCAGACCGGTCTCTCTTTTGTCTCTCAGGTCGATTACTTTTTCTTTTTGTCTCGCGAGTGGACTCCTTTTCTGTTTCTTTTTGTCTTTCTGTCTGATTTCTTGTTATTTTTTTTTATTTAACGTCGATTAATTCTGTTCCTTTTTGTCCCTCAAGTTGATTATTTTTTTCCTTTTAGTTGTTTCTCTGATTTTCATTTCTGTTTCATTTTTTCACTGTGATACTTTTCTTTTCTGTTTCCACCAAATTCAACTGGATTCCATTTGTGTCCCTTTTTGTCTCTCAGGTGTATTTCTTTTGAGGATGTCCTTCTCAGTTGGCTTTCTTTCAGGATTCTTTTTTCTCTCAGGTGAATTCCTTTTATCTTATATTTTGCAGTCAAGTGGATTCATTTTCCGATTCTTTTTGGTCACTCAAGTAAATTCTCCTTTTGTTTCTTTTTCTCTCTCATTCAGATTCATTTGATATTTCTTTTTCGCCTCTAATATTGTTTCCTGTTCTGTTTTATTTTAAAGTTTCAAATGGATTCTTTTTAGGTTTCATTTTCTTCAGGTGTTTTTTTTTGTCTCTCAATGGATTCCTTTTATTTGTTGTCTCTCATTTGGTTTCGTTTTCTATTTTATTTTTTTCACTCAAGTGGAATCCTTATGCGTTTCTTTTTCTCTGGCGTAAATTCATTTGTTTCCTTTTTGATTATTACGTGTATTCATTATATGTTTCCTTTTCCCTATTTTGGATTTATTTTGTTTCTTTTTGCCTCAAAAGTGGATTACTTTTCTATTTCTGTTTGTATCTCAATTAGATTCCTTTTCTGGGTTTTCTCTCAAGTGGATTCTCTTTGTGTTACTCTTTTGTCTCTCGGTGGATTGCATATTTGTTTCTATTTGTCTCAAGGGGATTCATTTTGCTTCCTTTTCTTCTCAGGTGGATTCTTTTTGTTTCTTTTTTTGACCTCTAATGTGGATTGCTTTTAGTTTTATCTCTCATGTGGATTCTTTTTATGTTATTTTATTCTCTTCAAGGGCATTCCTCTGTTTCTTTTTTCCTCTCAGGTGGATTCATTTTCATTTTCTTTTTGTCGCTCAATTGAATTCTCTTTCTGTTTTTTCTTTGTCTCTCTGATGGGTTCCCTTTCAATTTTTTTTTTCATTTAAATGGATTCCTTTTGTGTTTCTGTTTTGCCTCAGGTAGATTCCGTTTCTTTCTTTTGTCGTCTCAGTTGTATTCGTTTCCTGTTTCTTTTAGGCCCATCGTGTGAATTCTTTCTGTTTCCTATTTGTCACTAAGGTGGATTCCTATTTTGTTTTGTTTTTTGAATCATGATTCCTTTTGTTACTTTTTTCTCTTTGTTGGATTTCTTTATGTTTCCCCTTGTTCCTCAAGTGGATTTTTTTTTGTTTATTTTTTATCTCTCAGGTGTATTCCATTTTGTTTCTATGTATGTCTTAAGTGTAACCCTTTTCTGTTTATTATTGTCTCATTTTCTTTCGTTTTATCGCTCACTTGTTTCCTTTTGTCTCACAGGTGGATAACCTTTCTATTTCATTTTCGACTCTCAAGTGGATTCCTATCTTTGTTTTGTTTTTTTGTCTCATGTATATTCTGTTCATATTTCTTTTTGTCTCGGGTGGATTCCTATCATGTTCTTTTTTTCCTATTGTTTTGTTTTTTTCTCACGTAAATTTATTTGTTTCTTTTTTGTCTGTGCTGGATTTATCTGTTTCGTCTCCCAGATAAAATGATTTTATTTTTTTTGTCGCTCCCCTTTTTGTCTCAACTTATTTCCCTTACTGTTTCCCCTTGTCTCTCAGGTGGATGACTTTTCTTTTTCGTTTGGTTTCTCAAGATGATTTCTTTTCTCCAACTTTTTGTCCTTCAGTTGGATTCCATTTTTTTTTAGTCTCTCAGGTAGAATTTATTTGTTTCTCTTTCACCTCATGTGGATTTCTCTTCTGCTTTTTATATCTCCTAAGTGAATTCCTCTTTTTTCTATCTCTCAGTTTATTTCCTTTTATTTCGTATTGGTCACTCAGATGGAATCTCTTAGACGTAAATTCATTTGTTTCTTTTTATCTTTTACATCAATTACATTTTTCTTATTAGTCTCTCACGTGGTTTCTTTCACGGGTCTTTGTCTCAGTTGGATAACTTTTGTTACTTTTCGTTACTTATGTGCATTTTACTTTGGTTTCTTTTTGCCATAGGTGGATTCATTTTGTTTCTTTTCTTCTCAAGTGGATTCCTTTTCACTTCTTTCTCTCTCAAGTGTAATCCTTTTTTTTGTGTGTGTGTCTCATGTGAATTCCTTTTGCTTCCTTTTATTGTCTCATGTGGATTTCTATTCTGTTTATTTTTGTCCCAGGTGGATTTTTTTCTTGTTCCATTTCCTCATTCATGTGTCATTCCTGTTTTTTTTTATCTCAATTGTATCCTTTTGTTCATTTTTGTCTCTCAGATGGATTAATTTCTATTTCGTTTTCTTTCTCATGTGTATTCATTTCTGTATCTTTTATCTTTTTCTCGTAACTTTTTTCTGTTTCTTTTCTCTTTCTAGTAACTTTGTTTCTGTTTCTTTTGTCTCGTTTTTTTCTGTTTTTGTGCCTTTGCCCGATTCCTTTGTTTCCTTTTGTCTCTCAGGTAGATTAATTTTCTCCTACTTTTTTGTCCCTCCGTGAATTTATTTTGTTTCTTTTTCAGCTCGCATAGATTCCTTTTCGTTTTTTTTCAGATGGATTCCTTTTCTCTTTTCTCTCTCAGGTGAATTTCTTTTGTCTATTTTTCGTCTCCCAGGTGTAATTCTTATGTTGTTTATTGTCTCTCATGTTGATTCATTTTCCCATGTTTGTCTCCAACGTGGATTCCTTATATGTTTTGTTTTGTCTTTTTGTCTCTGGACGATTCCTTATTATTTTTTCTTTTATGTCGATTTCTTTCATATTTCGTTTTCGTCTCTCATGTGCATTCCTCTTCTATTTCTTTTTTCTCAACTGAATAACTTTTATATGTCATTTTAGTCTCTGATGCAAACCTTTCACGTTTCATTTTTTCTCACTCATGGTAATTCCTTTTCTCTTGGTTTTCTTTTGTTTCTTTATCTCTAAAGCGGATTTTTTTAATTTTCTCAGTTGGTTTCCTTCTCGGTTTCGTTTTTTAGTCCCTCAGTTTGACGACTCCTTACCCGTTTCTTTTTATTTCTCGCATAAATTCGTTTATTTAATGCTTTGGTATCGTTGTGGATTCGTTTTCTTTTATTTTTTGTCTCATGTGTATTACATTTTTGCTTCTAGTTCTCGCAGCTTGATTCCTTTTGCTTATTTTTATTTCAGATTCCTTTCATTTTCCCTTTTGTCGCTCGGTTTGATTCCTTTTCATTTTTGTCTTCTCACATGGATTCCTTTTTCTTTTTTCTCAGGTGGATTCCTTTTCTATTTCATTTTGTTTCTCTTGCGAATTATTTTTTCAATTTCATTTTATCTCATAAGTAGATACCTTTTGTGTTTGTTTTTTTTTTGTCGCTAGTCTTTTCCTTTTATGTTCCTCTTTTGTCTCATGTGTATTCCTTTTATGTTTTTGTTCTCTCTTATGTGGATCATTTTCTGTTCTCTCTCAGATGAAATCTTTTATTGTTTCTTTTTCTGTCCTCTCTCAGATGTAATCCTTTGATGTTTCCTATTGACTCTCAGGTGTATTTCTTTTATGTTTCTTTTGTGGGTCTCTCGTGTGTGATCCTTTTCTGTTTCTTTTTGTCGCTCAAATGAATAACCTTTCTGTATTTTTCTCTCCTTTTAAATTCCATTTTGCCTCTCAGGTGGATACCTTATCCGTTTCCTTTTTATGTCGCGTAAATTCGTTTTAGTTTCTTTTTTGTCTCTCACGTGCATTTTCTTTGTTTGTTTATGGCTTAAGTGGATTCCTTTTTTGTTTCCTTTTCTCTCGCGGGGATTTCTTTTCTAATCGTTTTTGTCTCTCAGTTGGATATCTCTACTATTCCTTTATTTCTCTTAGGTTGATTTCTTTTCTGTTACTTTTTTGTAGGTAAGTTTGATTCTTTTTCTGTTTCTTTTTTCTCCTAGTGTCCTTTCTCACTTTAGTTTTTAATTCTTTCTTTGTTTGGCTTTATCGATAATTTTGTCTCTATTTAAGTTTCTTTCTGCTCATTCCTATGTTCATCTTTTCTTACCTTCTTTAATTTTAGTATTTTGTTAAGTTTTGTATTTCTGTCTCGCTTATAGGAAATATTTGTTCGTACATTTGATTTTGTGTTCATTTCTGCGAACTCATTCTTGAAATCTTTATATGGACATGCCAGGACGCGACTTTTAAAGGGGGAAGGGAGAGGGAGCTGCTATCGCAACCATTTTGAATTTACATCTTTTGCACATTACTTCTTTTTATCATCTCTATTCAGTTGCTTCTTTACCCAGTTTATTCGTTCATTTTTGCTTCGCCGATAGAAATTCCTCCGTTTGATTACCTCACTTTTTATTCTCAATGAATTAAAGAGATAATATGGAAGGTTAAAAATTGATACTTTTTTTCTTTTATATTTCCCTTATTTATCTATTTTCCTCTTTGGCCTATTTTAATCCTCGTCAAGCCCCGAGTCCCCTTTAAACCTGCCTCTCATGTTTCTCTTTCTTTCCCTGTGGGTTTAATCGTATGATCATAGGAGTTCTTGTGGTGTCATGATTCCTGTGTTGTGGCAGGTGTCAACCCCGGGAATGATGGCACCCTCGAGTGGGATGAGCGTGTTGGGGAGCGGGGAGCCCTCGGACAAGACGGTAAAGCCGAAGCGGCACCGAACCCGCTTCACCCCTGCGCAGCTGAACGAGTTGGAGCACAGCTTCGCCAAGACCCACTATCCGGACATCTTCATGCGGGAGGAACTCGCGATGCGCATCGGACTCACCGAATCCCGGGTCCAGGTAAGTCAGTCTCCGAGAAACCTCAAGGAACCCCTCCAAGGTAGGGGGCTTGGGTGGGGATGCATGGACCTTTATCTTAACCCCCTCACTACTCTGGTTCCTCACGGATCGATGTGGTGAGATGGGGGTGAAATTAGGAGACGCGTGGTGCAGTCATAAGGAATTCGCTGACTGAGGTTTCCAGCTCTCACGAAGTGATAGTTCTTTCATCGAAACGAAATTGACAGGAATTTTTATTGTTCCTATTTTATTGTATTCATAAATCGTAAGTCTAAAATGTGCAAAGAAAGAAGCATCTGCTAGGTGGCGAGGTACGAACACCTGACTCAACGTTGCTAAGATTTGGGGCCCGAAGCTGAGCCCACTCGGCGTTCCACAGCCTAAAACAAAGTTCAAACCGAACTTACAAGCCACTGTTTCACTCTCGTCAAGCTAAAAGTCCTCCATGGAAGTGAATCCCATTTAATAATGCCATTGGAAAAATACTATTTCAGAAGTTCTAAAATAACTTCAGTAATTACAATTTAGTCGGGGAAGAATTCGTTCCAATTGGAAATTACACACCTATTCTTTGCGGGTCTGATAAAACACAAGTCTAATTATTAGTGGATGCTCAGAAACCTTTAGGTCCAGCTGAGGTTATTTTTTTAATAAATTTCTGCCATACACTGGTTTTAAATACGTTCAAGGATTTCATAGAATTGAGCGGGGGAGAGGGCGATCACCTCATACTGAACTTAATAATTGCAAAAAATATGTTGAATCAACTCCAAACACGGTGTGCATGTCTTATCTGCTGCCCTTTCTGAGTTTCATGCTGCAAAATAAGCTTTAATTTATAGTATTTTACGAATAGAAGCTTATTTATTCTCAAAATTTTGTAGTTTTTCAAGTTATGTTTAGTTGGGTTGTTGTAATTTATTTTGTGTGGTTGTTATTTAAGGAAATACAGAAGCGAAAACCGCCAAAGGCGTATCTGTCCATATAAGATGGATTGAGGGGGTTTGTAAAAATAGGGAGATAAAGGAGATAGAAATGTGTGGGAGGTATACAACATCAGTAGGCTAAAAGTGAGATCATTTGGTGGTCTTAGGACCGCTAAGGCGTACAACCTTTTGGAAAATTTCCATCCTCCCTAATTAATTAAGGCTGATCTCTCTGTAGGTTTGAGGCCCGGAAGTCAGTAATCGTCTGGATGATCGTTAAAGATGGGTAGCTCCTACTTACTCTTGCAAATCTGAAAAAGAGAGAATCAGTATTCACCATGCTGCTGCTTTTAATTTAGCATGGTTACTTCTGTTTTGAGAATGGTAGAGCTCCAAGTGACTCGATGAATCAAATGAAATTAAGAATTTCCAAGGCAAATTTTGTTTGGCCTTAAATTTAAATCGATCCGAATAAATCCCGAAACTTTATTGCTATTTTTTCATAAACCCGGACACATGTTAGTATTTTTAAGTCCAGCATTTATCAGGAACGAAATAAACATCTTTTAAGAAATTATAATTAGTTCTGATTAAGTCATATCCAAGTTCTTTCATGGTTTCTGAACCCAAGATGGACAAACACAAATTTTACTTCTTATATTTCAGGGTCATCCAACATTACTCAACTCCTTCGTGCTTCCATGTTTTCTTTATTTAAAGCTCCTTTTTCGTTTAGTACATACAGAAATAATGAACTAACAATAAGAGTGATGAGTTCTTTCCGAGGATCAGTAGTCAAGGGTTCTTGCATGGTCTCAGTATCGACGTGGTTTCAAATTAATAATTCTATAACCAATGGCCTAAGTGAGTGCCGCTTCATGTCATTAGAAAAAAGGTCGAGGAACACAGGGTATGAAGAGTCATAGGATGACCTCCCATTTGAGTAGAGTTTCTGTTAGCTGTAGATGTTGCAACGACCTGTGATTGGAGGTTTGGTCCAAATTGAGATAGGCGTGAACTGGGCAAAACATGAGGTAGAATATTTCAAACAATTTTGGTAAATACGATTTACATATGTTCTTAAAAGCTGTTTAAATGCCACTTGAGTCCAACATTTTAATAAATTTAAAAAAATGCAACGAGAATTAAAAGAAATCAAATGAATTATTTGCTATCGAGGGAGATTTTTTTTATCTTGTATCGGCGTAATTCCCGCAAACTTCGGCCGTACGAACGAAGCTGCAAAGAAGCCTGGAATCAATCAAGAAAATGGGTGGCTTCGAGGCAACCAAATAAATAACTATCTTCGAAAATTAACGCGAGGTTCATAGTTAACAAGTTTTGACGTAATTCAAGAACCTTGGATGTATGATGACTTAGGGATTTTAAGAATAAAGCGTTGCTGATGAGGGAAAAGTGATAATTATAGGCTTTAGTACGGGTTTAGCACTCACCTGTTATTCGAGATCTATCTCAATAGGGACCTATAGTTTAATATGGGATCCAAACCATGAGTCACTACAGTGTATGGCATCCGCCGCAAAGTCACCCGAATCAAAAGTCCATTAGATGACTAACCACTCTGATGAGGCTTAACTTAGCTATGCTAGTAAGTAATTTTCACTCACTTGGTCCAATGTCATAATTGTATTCTCGATCGGATGGTAAGTATTTTACCTTTCCATGAGTTTTTGAAAGTTTTGAAGGTTTTAAGATCATATGGTCATAAGGTCATAAGTTAGAACAATTCAGAGCACGCGACTTAGGTTCATTGACTTTGTTACTCGACCGAATTAGAAACACCTCTAACTCTAAATCAGTCGAAGCAAATTCAAATCTAATTAAAAGATTATCACCATTACTTGTGTATACATAGCTTTATTTTACTTTAGGGTGGTAGTTAGTATTTGTTTTGCAAGTGTGGATGATCTAATTTTAAAATGGGCCATTGGAAAGGATGTTGTTAATAGGGCCTCTAATAATTGCTCAATCCTCAGAACGAGGTAGCTCTTGGCCAACGAGAAATAGAGTAATGGTGAATTAATACCAGGATAATTAATTGAAAAACACCCAATTATAACAGAATTCACCAGAAATTTAGTTTGACGAGTTAACTTATCCATCACATTTTCTTTCTTATCACTCCCGCATTTAACATGCATCACTCAGAATTTGGCCCAATCAAAATATATGTTTATCACTACTTTTCTTAGCTTTTAGAAACCCTATTTTAATCGAATAATTTGTCATTGTGCAATTCTATACATATAAAATCCATTACCCTTCAATGGATTAGGGAGTAGTAACATTCCTATAAAATTTAAAGGTTTATATTCAATTTTGCCTATATATTTAACAAGTAGAATTTAAATGCTTTCAAGGGAAATTTAGTGGTAAAATCATAAGCCAGCCATAAATCAATGAAATGAAAATGAAACATATTTCTGTAAAAGGAGGCAAAGCGACAAAAAAAATCAGATTTTACAAGTTAGTTTAAGAAACGATTCAAAATAGAGGTAGGTAACACTATCTCTAATCCAAATTAGATCGGAAACATGGGGCTAGTTGATGCTTTTGGTAAAATTTATCCGAATAAAAAGGTAGATATAATCATCTAAACAACCTGAAATATACAAAGTTAAGTTTTCAAATTCTTTAATTAGTGATTCGACGCTTTTTTAATGTAGGTTTTAGAACAGGAAACGCAAGTTGGGCTATTACCAGCGAGATTAGGTGGTCGTTATACAACAGGTTGGAGACATGACTAGAATTGTACTCAGTAAGCGGATGTTATTTAATGTTTATATTAACGAACTTTAATTTTGAAATTTATTATAGCGCTAAAAATTTTAAATGGACAATTGTTAATGCGAATATTTTTGTGATAGCCATGATTAAAAATTTAATAAATATATAAAGCTAACTAACTAAGGTGGGAAAAGGCCTCATTTCAGGAATTTGACAACAATGTTTTAAATAGCTTTGAAACAAAAGATTGTCAAAATGTTTCTACGAATACTACTTGAAATAACGTAATAACGTAGTAAATTTCCCTAAATTTAATTTATTATACCATTAAATGTCATATCTAAGATATTTATAACTAAATACACCAAAATTCACTTCTTATCAAATAATAATATATATTAAACTGTCATTTTTTGGACAAAAGTCAGCGTAAAGTGTAATATGACAACTTGGGGCAATTGTACCTTTAAATTAATTTATTGAAAAGATGTATTAATGGCATTTTTCGGTAGTGTGTTTTGAAGCTTCTGTTAATGTGCGTTATTACTGCATTATTATAAGTACTGTCTGTGTTAATCCACACAACGACCTATCAACTACACTTTTTCTAATTCTATATAATTCAAGTCAGTGTTGGTTCGTTCCTTCTTGGCCATATATTGCATCAATGTTGTCTTGCAATGCTCTTCATATCATCGATGACCTCTTTAAAGCCATTGTAAGTACTCGTAAATTACTCAGAGGAGATTTTTTTTTACTTAAAACAGACTTACGCAAGACTGCTAAAGTCATACAGAGAGGATCAGATATCGTTATCAATGAATCATGCATCCAATTCTCGCATCTCTGGAGACAGAGTCAAAGTGCTGAACTTGATTGAAAATATGAGAATTGGGTGGCAAGATTAGTTTAATCGACTGCTACTGGGCATTGGTAATAGTTTTTAAAGCGCGTTAAAGATATTTCCAAAGATGTAGTATTAATATTCATTAGAGCTTAAAAACAAACAAAAAATTAAAGAAGTTTCAGGAAGAATATTATTAACGTCAAAGAATAAGGATGCTCTAAAATTAAATAATAATGTTCTTCAATATTTTCGTGGACGATGACGATTAAGTGGGAATCAATTTTCCAGCAATTTCTTCCCAAATAGATTCCTTTTGGAATGTTGTCTCATATCTTATCCCTCAAAAATGACTCTACTATCATGTTGCTATGCAATTTAAATCCAAATAAAGGACTTCTTAATGACGCGAGATCGATAAAGAAGGATTAGCATGAACGTTTTCTTCTGGCAAAAATCCTTACTGGCCGTCACAAAGGAGATTTGGTTTTGTCATTCCAGCTAAACAAAATTAAGCTAAACTTTATCTTACGAGCACAATACCAATAACAAATTAAAAGGAAAATCGCTCAATAAAGTTGAATATATTTACCAGACCCTGATTTTAGCCATGGTGGATTACAAAATGCTCTCAGCCAAGTAAGGACAAAGGAAAGCATTAAATTTTAAGTTGAGTTTAAAGAAATGTCGAGGAAATTTATTTAATACAGAGCGGATATATACTAAAATTATTGTCCTACCGTGAATAAACAGAGACTAAACTAATTTACTTTTGAAATAAAACCACCTAAAATTTAAGATAGATGGAGATACCCCAAAAAATCAACTGATGTTAATGAAGTTAAACATTAGTTGGAATCATTTAAAAGAATAAACATGTGATTGCTCTTTCTTGAGCGAATAAAACATAGAAAGGTGTTTTAATGGATTACAGGGTGTTAGGGCTAAATTTGATTATATTTAATGTCTCCTTTATCAGGAACAATTTGATGTATCGGTAAACGGTCAACGGCGTTGGATAGCATACAGAGTACAGTTTCACTTAAGAAGAAGTTAGCTAACATTGAGTACTGGAAGCCATATGTGAAAAGAGTTACCTTTATTTCGATGATTCGAGCCGGGTATGGAAATGCCGATGTCATGACTGGTGCTCAATGCTCTGTTAACACTGTAAAGAGTGTAAGACGTGACATGGCATCGGCACGCCAGAGTTCATCCAACAACTGAAGGACAAGATTGTAGAAGACCCGAACAAGGGAATAAGGTCTTTTGCGAGAGAGATGGGTTTTGGAATCACTACCATGTAGCAGGCCTTGAATGAGGACCATGTTTCCAACCCCTATAGAGGGCTCAAAAGACAAATTCTGACAGCCAAGGCCACGGAGAACCGTGTGACGCAGGAAAAGAAGACCCTAAACAAGCCAAAGTGTCCTGTTGAGCTGGGGACAATCTGGTTCTTCTCGGATGTTAACAGCTTCTGCCAGGACCCAGAACAACAGCTGGCTTGCTTGTAATCCAGGCGAAGTTCCGTCTATCATGAAGACCAACTTCCCCCAATGTGTGATGATCGGTGGGTGTGTCTCCAGTGCATGTGGTGCTTTTCCACCCCACATGTTCGATCGGGGTTTCAGGCTAGTTCAGACGGCTATGTGGCGCTGATTGTGGTCAAACCGTGGCTTGAGATGGGTTTTGACGGAAGGCTATACCTCCGGAGAGAGTCAGATGCGATTGTCGGAGAATTTCTACGATTTTCCTAGCCTCACATTCTGGCCTCCTAAATCCACCGATTGTAATCCAATGGATAACTATGTGTGGGGTATGTTGAGAAAGACACAAGCCGCTCTGTCTGCTGCCCTAAGGCTTAGCTGGTGGCCAGGTTAAAGGAAATGTTCGAAGATCTTCCTAGGCACACAGATGGGAACGAATGAGTCAAGTTTCGGAGACGTCTTAAGACCGTAGTGGAAGTTGAGGACTGCGACTTTGAGCAAACTGGTTTAAAATATATTCCTTTTTGACTGAGATATTGCGAGTTATTTTATGCAACACGTTGAATTTAGGCCCATCATCCTGTATTTGATAAAATGTAACTCTAAGAAGTAGAGAATAAAAGACAAATTAATAAATATAATCCTAAGATTCAGCAAATAAAACTTGTTGCGAGGCACAAGATAAATGAATGTGAGAAAAGGACAAAGGTTCACAGTCAATCACAAAGGATCGCAAATGAATATATATTAATATATTTCGACCGAAATGCCTGTAGAATTAGAAGCGCGGTGAATGTTATCGCTGAGTATGATGAAATCAACAGTTCTTTTTAGAGTACAGTACGAATGAATCCTTGTCAGTGGAAGAGAGCAAAAAAAATCAACGAAGTGAGACTTTTCAATTGAGATTTATGTAGAGAGAGGGGGAGGCGGAGGTAGATAGAGAGTGGTGGGAGGGGGATAGAGCATTCACGTCAAAGCAAGTTTGAGGGATAGGACAAGTAGCAGAAAAAATAAAAAATCAAAAGCTAACCATTCCATATTCATCAGGTCGTCATTGAGGGAGGCAATTTGAAGGAGCGGACTGTATCAAAACTGCTTTCTAGAGAAGAACTTATGTAAAGTAGTTCTTTGTTGTCTATTATGTGACCTCGATCTCGTTGTGTGCAGTTTGTGGCAAGCTATAACAAGAGTGCAACCATTCCCGCTTAAGTAGAGTGTGGTATTGTGCAAACAGATCGACGTGATGTTCTCTTAGTTTTCCATTGTGATGGAATAATGAAGGCTAAGTTGATATTATAAAATAAAGAAGCCAGGTAATGGCTTTGCCACTCCCCCCTCCGGAGGGAGCTTGCGCTTCGTTACTAAGAATAAAATTTAAAATCAAATAAAACAGCCATGGTTAAATTTTTATAAATTTTCTGAACCTTGCCAATTATAATAATTTTAATAAGGAACTCTAAACTAAATTTCCCCCTCTTTCAAAATATCACGTTGTTAAAGTATAGTTATAGAAGAAGAGATATAAAAATAAATTTCTGAACTTCACCATTTGTAATTCTTTGGGTTTAAAAAATAACTGATAAAAAAACATAAGTCATAACCAAACTAAGATGAAATTATTATTCAAATACTAAAAAAAAAATCCCCTTCTTAAATTATAAAGTTAGTGATGATGATGATGATGATGATAATGATAATGTCAACCTACCACTGTGGTTTGTTTTAGTAGTGCTTTCTTCTCCCTGGTCTGGTCTGGAGTGCGGAAATATATTTGACAGGCGGTCTTTGTTTGCGTCTATGTGTTTTGCTCCTCTCGCCTCATGGTGCCTGGTAAATTCGAGCCTCACGGAATGCAACGCCGCAAGTGTATTCCTCATGTTAGGCAGAGTAGCTGAAGAAGTGAAAAATAATAATTGCACCTTTATTAGTTTAACGTCCTTCATGAGAAAACCTTTTGAATAATAATCGCGGCGCTTTCCTCGAAAATTACCACTATGAACATCCTCAGAAAACAGGATGTCAAGATAGAGCAACTGAAAGGATTGATATCTACGATTAAGCATAGAAGTTAGGACAAGGGTGGGTGGTTGAAGAAGCAATCTTTGCTTTGGCTGGAGTCTCATAGTCAACTTCCCAGAAGAGGACGCCATTTCGTAGAGGTTACGTGGAAACAATTTCATAAAAAAGTATTGTCGCCTCCATCATCGATATGATAAAAAGAGCCCAAACTTAATAACTCAAAGCCGTTTTATATTGAATATGGAATGAGAAAGAGAAATAAGGACAGGAATGCTGTAAAACTAACCATGCATGACATAGAATAATAGATTAGGGGTGGGTGGGGCTGCTTTAATCTGCCTTCAAGCTTTGAAAGGTTATTAAGTATTTTGTAAGATCTATTACTTGCCCCGGTGAGACGTTGCTCGGCCAGTATTTGGATCACAAGCGAGGGAACAGAGGTTCGTTGTATCCCTGATCTCAGGATCTTTAGTCTGCGGTGCTTAAAAGCCTCTTTCACTACGGGCTAACGAAATATACACACTCATCTTAAATAATCTATTTCCGTGTTTATGTACATTTGTGAGAGATTTATACCTACACAAATTATGCGTGTGGGTGAATGAGGATGCGTGAAAGAGCGGATTCCTTCTATGTATCCATTTGCATTCGATTTAGGCCGCCAGTCTAATAAAGAGAAGCACTGCAGCTTTGCGGGTGCATAATTTGTATTAGCATCATCCGAGTGGATGAAGTCTAATCTTAATTTCCATTTGGCGGCACCGCCCTCACTTTACCCCCATAGGGGGAGGCTTACATCTCTCCACCCCCTCTTTCGATATAAGGGGGGAAGTAGAAGTGGCTTCAAAATACCACTCAGAAATTTCTACTCAATCCTCATAACGACTGCAACTCGTTCAGGACCACTTTTCTCTCAAGCACGCACAGGGGCGTGATCACACACGTACCCTTAGGTACCCCTCCCTGACCCCCAACCCCTTTTCCCCGCATTCAACCACGGAAGAAACAACAAACTTCATGAATATGAGATGCGGCTTCGACTTGATGAAGGCTCCGCATTGTTGGACGTCTCTCAAATGGAGTTGAATGGCTCTAATGGTCTTTGTCACGTCCCCGCCTGCGACTGGGATTATGTCCGTCGAGCGAGACGACGCGGATTGGTGAGACGAATGGGGGGCGGATTCTTCCCAGTTGAAATAGAGTGACGGGAGTACTCCTAGCCTATAAGCGGTACTCGTAGGTTTTCTATTCAGCGCGCGGGTACTCTTAACTACTACCCATTGAAGAAATTAGGTATGGAAAGTTTTGTGGATTTATGCTCGGTTGGGCGTTAACAAAGGGGGTGAGGTTTAATTGGCATTGATGCGCATTACTCTCACCTCTTAGAAAAGCGCTTACAGTTGAAGACTGAATATAAAGTTCATCGGCCGCCATTACAGATCGCTCGAATTAAAAAGAAGGCACAAGATTTCAAATTCTTCAAAGCATATGTGACGTTTTTTGGCCATTTAATAATGTCCGCTGTTCAACCGGAATCTCATTTTTATTTTGCGCCCAAAGATGAACATTTTGTGTTTTGTGGGTGGCCTCGAGAGTGAACAAATGCTTCATCCGTCCACGGAACTGGAGGTTGCGAGTCATCAAGGAACCGTTGGAGGAGCAGCTTTGCCCTTTCGACTCCCTTATTTTTTGATAGGGTTGGAAAGCCGGTGTCATTTAGCAATCTTAAATGGACGAAATTTCGGATCATCATTCAGCAATTGTTTCATAGTCACATGATTTACTTTGGCCTCCATAGCAAGTTGTCTGTCACTCCTTGCTTTTCGTCTTATCTTGTTCATCGTGTTCTTTATGAGGATTGCGGTTCTCATTGATCGATGTAGAGTGGTTCTCACTCTTAAAAGACGACTGCTGGGCTCTTTAAACCGTTTAATAGCTTTAAAAACTCCAGCTTTGTTAACAGTTGGGCTCAACATTTTGAAAATATCGCCCGTTGTCTTCCCGCTTCTCTACAGGTAGTCGATTGCTTCACATTTTCTAGTCATATCTGTAAAAAGCTGTTTTTTAAATAAATTTACATTTGTATTCGCAAAATTCAATAAATATTAAAATAACTACAGGAAATTAATTAATTAATGGTATGTAAACATTTAAAATCTTTTTCCAAAACAGTCTATACCGGGGTTCCCCCCAATATTATTTTCATCACTCCAGCCCGAATTAAGGGGTAAGCTAAAAAATAATGGGGATTATAAAATAATTAAGTAAATTGAATTAATAAATACGCTATTATTCACAGAATATATTGATTAATTAACATTCAAAGGGAGCGAATGTCAAAGTATTTAATTAACGGTGAGGTAGGATGAGAATAGAATAAATAACTACTGGAGGAAATAGAAATACTTTAGGGGTATATTTAAGTACTCTATTTTTAACGTTATATAAAACTTCTATTTATCATGAAGTTATTGCATTCATTTGTCTCATTTTTCCTTACGTTTTTTTTATTTTTGGAATTCTTAGTTATTTTCTTGCAAAAGTTAATTGTCATATTTATTACTATTTATTGCCGACAATGTTAATAAAAGGCTTATTTATAACGAAATTGTTTATTTTAAATCTTAGCCCTTTGATTTATTAATTCAGTTATGTCTCTCTTGTCTATTTTTTATGTATTCACAATCGGGTTTGTATGTACTTAGTTAGGTCACATAAATGTCTACATTCTTTGCGCACAGGTTGGAATTTTCCGGAAGTAGACCTTATCTATTTGGTTTCATACTTCACATCCGTCTTTGATATTATCTTTCTATTTTGGGTCCTTTCGTTGTACATGGGCGTGGCTCTTCTGTTTAACACACACACACACACACACATATATATATATATATATATATATATATATATACCACCTTTGTAAAAGTTTTCGTTATTCCTTGATAATGAACTGAACAAGTTCGAAAGTACTTGGCATCCACCTTTCATTTTCCTGTGGGATTTCTTGCATTTATTGCTCTACTCACGCGTTACTTTGTGATTTTCTCATATCCATATCCATATTTAAAGGGTCTTTCAATAAGGCCACTCGATTTTTAAATGTAAATAAAACAATTTGTGTGAGATATATACACTCAATTTATTTTTAAATTTGAAAGTACATTTTATGGCATTAAGTGTGGAATATGACATCGTTCAAATGTCCGCCGAGACTTTGTTTGGTGGAACATATTCGGGAGGCTCAATTTTCGATGACTTTGTCGCATAAATCTGGCTGAATTTTCAGGATGGTGTTCGTTATGTTGACTTTGAGGGCATCAACTGTTTGCGCATTATTCGCATAGACCTGCGTTTTAAGGTAGCCCCAAAGCAAGTAGTCTAATTGCGTTAAATCGCATGATTTCGGTTGCCAGTTGACGTCGCCGCCGCGCGAGATGACCCTGGCCTAAAATCGCTGGTGCAAAATGTCTATCGTGGCGTGCGCAGTGTGGCACGTAGCGCTGTCCTGTTGAAACCACATGTCATCAGTATTTATAACAGGCATATAATCCAGTTGAAGCCACAAGAAGTTGCTTATCATCGATCTGTAGGTCTCGCCGTTGACAGTTATGGTAATCCTATCTTCGTTCTCAAAAAAATACGGACTTATGATTCCGTTAGACGAAATTCCGCACCAAACAGTGACTTTGTTGGGATGCAATTGGTGCTGGTGTATCTCATGTGGATTGTTTTCGTCCCAAATCCGACAATTTTGCTTGTTCACAAATCCATTCATCCAAAAATGGATCTCGTCTCTGTGGCGAGGATAGAAATCACGTAATGCGCAGGACGTTTGTCGAACGGAGCACTGATTTTGATAATAACGTTTGATGATTTGCACACGCTGTTCAACGCTATAACCCTCCATCGTGACTTGACAAGTACTACTGAACAATTCACAGTGAGGTTAGTGGATGTCCCTTTAATAACATGGCCACTATCGCCTGACAAAGCTTGAGCGTCCATGTTGAAAGACCCTTTATATATATATATATATATATATATTTCCTCTCTTTCTTTCTCTATCTCTCTCTATTTATCTTCTCTATTTTTTCATAACTCGCATTTAACTTCAGGGTACTGTTCGTACGAACTCATTATTTGAGGGTACAAATGCAAATCAAGCCTACATTTGCAGCCCTTTCAATATTAAATCTTTTCACTTTTTTCCTCATTCTCTTTTTTTTCTGTCACGCCAGATCTTCCGTTCTTCTGTGCCTAATGATCATCCCAATTGGATTACCATAGATATTTTATCCAAATATCCTGAGTTATGGAAGTTGGTAACTTCCTTCATTACATACTCCTTTTATTACATATTTTTATTGTTATTGTAACTGTGTCATCCTTTCATTACCAGTTTTCTTTGTTACTGTATAAGACTTTCTTTTCTACATTAGCTTAATTAAATTCTTCCATGGTCTTTTATACTCAGCTTTCCTTGTTGGATGTGTTAACACCATTACCTACTCTTTATTTCCTTTGCAATCTCTCAAAGTTGTGTTAACCTTGAGACAAAGTTCAACCTCCTTCACACATTCGAATACAATCCTTGGCCTCTTTTGGACCCATCAGACATGCAACAGGTCCTTTCTGGGAATTTGGTAAACTATTAATCATTTTCGAACTCCTCACAAATTATCGTAACGAGAATTTCAAGTTTTTCTTGTAATTGTTATACTGTTTTGTTATCGCTTCTTTCTCACAGTTTGATTACTCTTCTTCGGAGCGCATTTTTTCTATCCTAAAAAACAAAATTGAAATTGATAATTAATCAAACAGAGGGGTTAAATAAAGATTTATTTGTATAAAGCAATAATGGTGGCTAACTAAGGATTTTGTGTGTTCTAGGATATTTTGAGGACATGATAAGGACACACCAATCTCATCTGGCTGGGACTTTAAATTGGCTTTAAGTACATATTCAATTAACATATATCTCCTATTTGCTTCTGCGACCTGCTGAAAGTAATTAACCCGCGTGTGCTTATAAATAGGAGCTCATCATTTCATACCCCACCACTTCTTCTCAAGTAGGCATTAAGTGGTTTCCAAGGGAGCTTCACACTCTATTACTGCTTCTTCTTCCAAATTAGTTAAAAGACTTAAAAAACAAATTAGTTAAGCCGCTATACACGATATTTAACCCGGCTATAAGAGATGGGGTCGTAGTACAACCCCTAGATACCATACACTACTCCTATATTATGTAGGGTTGGGGGGACTTAATCACCTACTGAACGCGAACCGTTGAAGGACTGTTCGCAGGGATTAACGACCGACTAGGAGGTTACACTTGAGGCGTTGGGTTTCAAATCCTTAATAATCAGACAGTGCAAAAATGGTTGGCGAGATTTACTTGAATAGGCCGAGAGTATCGTTCAAGGTTAGTTAAAGATGAAACAAGAAAATATAATTTTATTTACAAAGATCAAAATAAGAATAATAATAAGCAAAGAGGAATTATTTAAATTGGAAGATTCTCTTGATAATTATTATGAGGAGGAATTCTCAAATAGAATTAATTGATTAATGTAACTAGGCTCAGATAAAAAGGGGGAACTTGACAATATTAATAATGGAAGGGGTTTCAGTCTTACGGGTCGATGACTTCGAGGAATTCTTGCGATGAGGCGAGTAGGGATCGATCCGATGAGGCAAGTTGGGCACGATCCGAATGAGGCAAGTGGGGGCACGATCCAAACCACCTTCCGATAAAGATAGCCAAAGTTCAAAGATGACGTTCGACGGGGAATGTGGGAATTCTCGTAATTCCACTGAAAGAGGAGACTTATTTTACCTCAAAGGTAATCATTGGAGATTTTCTTCGGTTCGATTAAACGAAGAGAGACTGTTGCGTAAATTCAAAGGTTTGCCGTTCACACAAGCTACCAATTGACTTGGGTACAATCACGGCTGAAGAAGTCTGCTGTCTGACGAACGCTCACGGGACGAGACGATAAGGACGGCCTTGAGGTGCGGGGTGGACTCGTCGAACCACAGAATAACCCGAGTATTTGTATGTCCGATTCTGGGGGGTAAGGGGGAGTTTGGAGAAAGGAATCACAAGCTCCAGACATCTTAATCCGTACGCGGAGTCGATTAATCATTTAGCAGCAAAGGGGAAAACAGAGTGGCTCTTTCACACCTCGTCACCGGGGGGAGGGGAGGCTTGGGACGAGATCGCAGGATTGGGAAATATTTTCCCAACGTGCTCAGGAGTCGAAAATTAGAGAATGTCAGAAAATGAAGTGACGTCGTCCATGGCGTGATACCATAGCACGTGGTCTCCAATAAATTGGGGAGGAGGGAGTCCGAGGTTTTTCTTTTACAGATGGGGTAGTCCTGTTAATGATTAAATTTTTGCATCTATCCCAAAGGAGAGAAATAAGTAATTTTAGAAACTACCGTCCCATTAGTTTAAACTTTTTAGTCATTAGTAATATTTCATAAAGATAATTAAAATAGGATTATTGATAATTTCGAATCAAATAATCTAATTATAAATATTTATCATAGTTTACTGCGAATATTTTTTTTATATAACCTACGTTATAGTGATGATAAGCACAAATAGTAGATATTATCATCATCATCATCATCACTAATTCTATAATTGTATAACGAGATTTTTGAAGATGGGTGAAAAATTAATTAATGTTTTTTTTCCTTAGTGGACAAATGACTGATGGTTTTTTTTCAAAGTTATTTCTAATAATTCTTTTATAATATAAAAAAATGGTGAAGTTCCGAAGTAAATATAAGTATCGAAATTTTGTGAATTTTTAAAACCCAAAGAATTACATATGGTGAAGTTCAGAAAATTTATTTTTATAGATCTTCTTCTTCTATAACTATATTTTAGCAATGTGATATTTTGAAAGTGGAGATATTTAGTTTAGAATTCCTTTTTAAAATTATTATAATTAGCGAAGTTCAGAAAATTTATAAAAATTTAACCATGGCTGCTTTTTTTTAGATTTTAAATTTTAATCTTAGTAGTAAAGCGCAAGCTCCCCCCGTGGGGGGGGACTGGCAAAGCCATTGCCTGGTTAATTTATACTTTGAAAAGCCTTTGATACCAACATACAGGCAATCTTCTAAAATTTTAATAGCGCAGAAAAGACTATAAAGTCTTAAAGGATATAGGACTGGTATTCAGATCGTTCGCAGCGAGTAGTCGTAAATGAGGTCAAATTAGACTTAGGGCTCAGTGTCTAACGAAATTCTTCAGGGCTCTCAACAGATGATACGAGGGGTGGTCAATAATTTTGCAATTCGGATATAAGGAAACGAGATATGAGGAAAAGGGTTTTATTATTTTTCAATATAACTACCCTCGACTTCAATGCACTTGCGCAACTTGTCCCTGAGGCTTCGAATTCCCTACAACCAGAAATCTCCCGACTGCTGTTCAATCCACTCCTGGACGGCGAGCTGGACATCTTCATCGTCACCAAACCGGGGTCCACGCAGTGCAGCCTTGAGCTGGCGGAATAAAAAGTAGTCGCTAGGGGCCAGATCTGGACTGTAGTGGGGATGGTTGAGCTCCTCGAATCTGCACTCGCGCAGGGCAGCTTGTGCAACTCTGGCCTTGTGGATTTTGACGACGTTGGAGTCGATCATGGGGCATGAGGTTTCTAGGGACCCAACGGGCACAGACCCTGGTCATGGCCAAATTGTCGTGGATGATGTTGATAACACTTCCATGTGATATTCCAAGTCCTCGCTTGATTTCTTCGACCTTCACCCGTCGATTTCCGAGGATAATCCTCTCCACACGGGCCACATTGTCCTCGTTGGTCACGTCTGACGGGCGTTCTGGACGGAGGTCATCTTCAAGAGACTCACGACCATGGCAGAACTCCCTATTCCATCGAGCAATGGTTGCATAGGAAGGGGCGGTGTCGGTGTACACTGCAACCATGCGTTCATGGATCTCTTTTGCATTTTTGCCTTCTTTGGTCAAAAATTTGATCACTGCGCGGTGCTCAACCTTCTCCATTGTTGAAAAATTTGTGACTGACGATCTGCAATCAGCTACTGCTTCTTAAATAGACGAGGCAGGAGAGTGCGGCTGCAGGTCCTGACTTTTCATAAGTTGTCCTAACACCCCCACAAACAGCCATCCCCCTTCCTCTGTTTTGCCCTACCGATTCGCAAAACTTATTGACCGCCCCTCGTATATTAAACTAGCAATCCCGTCTTTACATGATTTCGTAGACCTCCAACGAGATCTAGACAAAGCTGTTGAATATGAAGATAAAAATAACAGGCGCATGACGTAAATACAGTCATGCGCCTGAGATGTCGTAACTTGTAATCAGATTATCAAATAAACGGCCAAATTCAAAATCCAGGCATGTAGTTGGATTAACTTGTTAAAAATCTCTGACAGTGCCACAGTTAAATTCTTTTTTTGACCTTAACCGAACATTAGAATTGAAGGGCCAACCTCACTCACTCCTTCTAGGTTTCATAGACGGTGGGTTTGCTGTCACTAAACTTGCGCCTACTCTCTCAGATGAATGCAACATTTTAATTATTGTAAGACAAGAGGAGCAGCTTCGCTACTACTCATTACAGAAGGAGCTTACGCTTCGTTGGCAGACTTTCGGTCTCTGGCTTACGGCCTATCATGATTCTTTTTTTCTTCTCCATCTAAATTTGCTCTAGTAATTTACATGCCAAAATTTTTATAAATTTTCTGAACTTCACCATCTGTAATTCTTTTAGTTTTAAAAAATTCACAAAAATTCGATACTTATATTTATTTCTGAACTTCACCATTTTATGTTTTTGATTTTATAAAGGAATTATTAGAAATAACTTTGCTAAAATTGTTAAATATACTTCGGTGACAACCGAACTAAAAGAAAAAAAATCTTATTCAAACCTTCAAAAGATCCCGTTCTTAAAATATAGAGCTATGAAAAAATAAAACATTAAGGGTTACAGTTAATACAGTTAGTTACATATGTGTAAAAGTGGTCAGAGAAGAGGTGAGAGGGTTATATCAACACACAAATTACCAACCAATTACTGATAACAAGAAACCAAAGCAAAAAGAATAAGAAGGCAACGGCTACCTTGCGATAAGCTTTAAATGGTAAATTTTTGCAGATGCTGATTATGTACTAAACTCACAAAAATTACATTTAACATTCCACTTTGATATAAGTAGCAGTTATTCTAAACTCTTTTTTTTATGTCAGGATATTTTTTTGAGTGCATTAAACCTAAAAATAAATTGATACCGAATTACACGATTTCAATTTGACTGTCGGGGTATGACATTATATTACATCAATACCATATTATATCTATGGGGAGGGACCAATAACTTAGAGGCGAACCGAAAAGAGACGGAACACCACGAGTTTAGACGGGCTGAGTAGCGAGAAAGAGTGCAACGAGGTCAGGTAAATTATGGGCAATGGCAAAGCTCAAGGTTATTTAAAGAGGCATGGACAAAAATATAATTTTATTTACATAAAAATAATGAGAGAAATGATGGGCAAAAATTACATCAAGTGAACGAGGGGGGGTGATTGCAGTTAGGAATCAGAGTATGAAGTTAAAACTTAAGGTTACTGAAGGGGGAGAGGGGTTGGCTTACGGAGGATTCCGGGTGAGACGTCAGGGTAAGGCTTCACGGATGTCTTCTGCACGTGAGGCGAGGCAGCTCGAAGCTTCTGAGCGGGATGTTAAAGTGATGACGGTTCTCCAAAAAAAAGAGAGGGGTAGCGTCCGGTCCAGGGGAGAGTATTTCGGCCACCCGGAAACGAGGGGCAAACGAGGAGGGCTTCGACAGGAGTTGACGAGAGAAGTCGGAAAAACCACTCGGTAGCGATCGTTAAATGGAATTACCTCACTGGCTGGGGCTAATTCCAATACACAAAAATAGTTCAGCTGTCACTTTGCTTTGTTGTTAGCACCTGACTTGGAACTAGGGGAATTTTCTCGGGGTTCGGGCGAGACTTCTCAACTTTGTGTCGGTTTCATGGTAAACGAGCAATATATATGTCTGAGGCTCTCCCCGCGGGGGGGGTTTAGTGGTAAACAGCTCTACTCCCGAATGGCCTCGAATCTTCTTGCCGAGGCTATTCTAGCCCGTGTAAAGGTGAATCGTGGTGGACGCGGTTCGAGGCTACCACTTGTGGAAGGGGAGGGGGGATAGGCTTACCAATTTAAGCCTAACAGAATCTTCTCCAGCACATGGAACTTCCGTGCTGGAAAAGAAATTCCACGTGGAATTTCTCCCACATTGACCTTTCACCCTTAAATTGACACCCTAGTGCACATACTCACACGAGCCTTCCAGTGTGACCAAGGGAAACTCCCTATCGTTCATCGGTCTGCCTCTGCAAAACGAGAGAGTTAGAACGAAACGAAACTTCTCAACATTTTGCAGATAAAGTTCAGTTTATCTCCCTTTCGTTTCCACTGGAAGCAAATTTCCATGGGAACACAATTTTTCTTTAAGCAGGGAACTCGCCAGACTTCTCAAATTTGGGGCAAATAAAATCGGCTTGTCAAGAAGCAGTCGATCAAGTCATTCCAGAGTAACGGTCAAAACTAACCTACTTTCTCCATTGCTCGGCAAGTTGTCCACGCGTGTTCTCGTATAACTTCACCAAATTAAAAGAGTATTTAATTAACTTCGCGCAATAATAGGTAATTCATTATTTTAGGCAAAATTCATCGAACTGCATAATTCCATCTTTTTATACATTACCATATTAATTCGCATATTAAATTAATATCATTAAATTAATTATTTAAAAAACTATAGCACAAAATCGATTTTTTTTTCTTGCAATCAACCAGAGTAGAGTAAATATTTGTCCTTCAAATTCACTGCAAGCAGTCATTGCCTCGTTGGTTTCGGAGACGAGAATAATGATATCAGCTATCAGTCTCCAAGAAAAGATGTGGATAAAGATATTTTTCAGATTTATTTCGCACTTTCAAGTTAACACATTTCTCCTGAGATAAATGCAGGATATGTCTTGCGTGGATATTTTTCCCATTCCTTCTTAACGCCCTCATGAATTCCTGATTGTCTCGGGAACTGCACTTAGCCAGATTCGCTTGTATATATTACCTCATATTCAGTTTATTCACATCGGATAGGAATATATTGTTCTCCGTGTAAAATAACTAATCTCATTATTTCCTGGATCTTGCTAGCTTGTGTTGAAACTGCCTAGTTACACTATTTTTCTCCTTGAGCTGTCCTTGAGTGGATCCAAGTGTATGTGCTGAGTTTCGTTCTATTACTGTAGAGTCTTGAGTTAGTTACTTTAGCAGAAACCAACGTAAATCAAGGAGAACCGACTGAATTAACAGTGAAATCAAGAAATATCCCCAGTGCTAAATATGCAACAAAACTGTAAAAAATAACGACTCAGAGGTGAATCGAGTAAGATATAAATTATATCGCAGCCTGGGCAAGCAAAGCATAAGGAAAGTGAAAATGAATTATAATAAAAAACTTGTACAAAATACCAAACACGAATTTAAGCGTTTCTATAATTACAGTAACAAGAAAGTTGAAATTTCTTACTTAGGGGTTTAAAAATCCTTTAATAATGCTGCACATAAGAGGCTGTTACTGAAACTTAAAACAAAAGAGATGAAAGGGGAAATTCATAATTCTATAGCAAATTAGCTCTTAAATCGTCCACAGAAGGTTATCGTAAATGGGGCATATTTGGACAGAGCCCCAATTACTTGCAGAATGCCAAAAAAATATATGTATTTGGCCCATTTATGTTCATATTGTACATAAATGATTTTGATAAAGATTTGCATAGTAAAATCTGGAATTCGCAGATAATACACGAATCTAGGAAACAGATCCGTGTTTAAATGCGATGTGGAAACTTACATTGGAACCTAGATACAATTGTAGAGTCGGCAGATATATGGGAGATGTCTAAATTTGAAATCAGATTAAATGGACAAATTCTCGAGGCAGTTTAATTAGGAAAGGGACTTGGGGTTCTTAATTAGCGAAAACTTCAAGTTGTCGAAACAACGTATCTCTATACATAGCTCGTCTGTCCTTCACCCTAGTAAGCAGTTCGATTTTGATCTCATTTCCCGAATACAAATGAGTTTTCTATTATTCATTTCGCCCTTTCTCCTTCACTGCATTCCATTTAACTACTACCATTCGATGGCTTGCAAGAATAAGAACTCTGCTATTTTTTCCTACCTATGAGTGAATATCCGAAAGGGCGCAATCCAGTTTGAGTTCCATTAACTTAAACCTGCATGAATCGCAAGTGCATAAGTTGATAAGTGCGAATTCTTAGGCCTTGACCTAGCAGCATCATATGTCAATAAAAAAAACATAATTTTAGCAGAAAACAACGTAAATCAAGGAGAACCGACTGAATTAACAATGAAATCAAGATATATCCCCAGTGCTAAATATGCAACAAAACTGTAAAAAATAACGACTCAAGCAAAGCCTTGGTACAGAGAGTATTCACGTCCCTACATAAAACCCCCCCAATTTTTCGCAATACTTCAGGGTAACAGAATCTGGGGTCATTGGTAAAACTATATTATTAGACATAACCACAAAATTTCAACAAGTCTGATATAAAGATAAAAGAGTAATAATAACACTCTTTACTCAAATTCGCAACCAAAATGTATTCATACGATATCATTTTCACAGCCATGTTTAATTTGTATGGCACAGTTTGGAATTTACAAAACTAGTTTTGGTAAACTACACATTCCTTTTCCTCATAAGAATCACGGAACTCTGGACCTCTGCCAAAGGGATTCATAGTGGGTTCAGCCATGATTCCATTTCTCGTTCTCCCCATTGAATAATAAGTTCCCTGCTTCCATGAAGTCAGAAAGCGTGATTTTTCGTGACCCCTTCCCATTCTACCGCCGAAAAGATGTTCTTTCAGCATTCAACGCTTGATGAACAGTCACTCAAGGCTGAGGAGTGGAATTTATAACTAGTTGTTTACATAAATCCCTTCAACGAGTTGTTTTCGCCTAACACGATTTGATCCTTCGTAAATCAAGCTTCGACGAAAGGCAAACGAGGACAGACCTTTCTCTTTGTTTTGTTTAAAAGAATCGGGTTAGGTGGCATCTTCTTTGTTCTATCCTTGGTTTTCGTAATCCGGAGACTGGTCACTCCATCATGGCTAAGTTCAGAAGAATTTATCTTAACATAAGTTTGTGCAATTTGATCGAGAAATTGGTCTTTATTAGATTTTTTTGTGTCTCATTAGGGTCCTCCACACAGATCACCGGACACATGCACACATATACAGCCTAGGCCAAAATTATGAGGCAGGTATGAAAAAGTGAAGAATATAATTGAAACTCATTTATTACATACTTTACATAATACAAACCAACATTTTTGCGTATATTCTATCGATAGTTATTATTTGATGTGTTCCCTTTTCGATTTTATAACCTCTTTTATGCGTTTTTGCATACTTGAGACTAAGTTGGCTCAGTTTTCTGCCACTCTTTATGAAATTAATATGTTAATTCACTTTTTAAAGAACATTTGTGCACCCTCACTCATGTGCCCAAGTGTGACCACAAATGTTCAATGAGATTGAGGAGGCCATTCCATCAACGTCACCCCTTTCATTTCAAACCAAACCTTTGAGACTCTAGATGTGTGGCATGGAGCATTGTCTTTTTGGAAGATTACACCATCTGATATGTCATCATTAAAAGTTTTACTTAAGGAAGGTTGATAAACCTGGTCTAACATACTAGTGTAAGTGTTGGAATTCATTCTTCCCTCACAAGTGAACAACAATCTTGGACCTGAAGACGACATGCAGCCCCAAACCATTATACTGCCGCCTCCAAATTTGACTACTGGAACAACACAAGCTTCCCCAACTCTTCGACGAACATAAAAAGCTCCAGAGGTTAAAAAAATCTGAGGAGAAACATAAATTTAACTCATCATTTTTGTCTTTTGTTATGCAATAAAAATCTGTACAAGCGTAATAAATTGATATGGAGAACCTACCTCACAGTTGCTTTCATCAGACCAAACAACTTTAGCCCAATTATCATCAGTCTAATCTTTATGCTCCTTTGCTCAAGACAATCGTTTCTTCTTGTTCACCCGAGACATCCATAGTTTGTTTCTAGCATTACATTCTTTAAGCCTAGCATCTAATAACATTCTTCTCACTGTTCATCTTGATATCTCTTTGTTTGTTGCTGCCCGAAACTCGGCAGCTACATCAGAAGAGGTCAATCTCCTATCGACCAGAGATGTCTTTTTCAGCACTTTCTCTTCTCTCGGAGTTTTATACCTATTGCGACCTTAGCCATCACGGTTTTTGAAAGAATTGCTGTCATTGTACCTTATAATGGTTGTTTGAACACCCTGTCTCTAGCATTTCAATTTTCTTACAATTTTGACTTGGGGAAAATCCCTTTCTGGACAATGCAATGATTTAAGCTCTTTGAGCTTTAGGAATCTGTTTCTTCGGAGACATTTTAACAAAAATTACCAATTGTAAGTTAACAATAAGATAATCGCCGTAAAATAGGAATAAACGTTAGTATCTCACATTGAATGGCAGAAGGTGGCCCCAACCACTTAGGCACAATATGAAAAAACGCATTAAAAGCGGTTATAAAAGGAAAAAGAGGAAACATCAAATATCTATTATCGATAGAATATACTGAAAAAATGCTTTTTTGTATTATGGCAAGTACTCACTCATTCTCGCATCATCAGGTGGCTTGCCACTGCAGGCAAGTACTCACTTATTCTCGCATCATCAGGTGGCTTGCCACTACAAGTAAGTACTCACTCATTCTCGCATCATCAGGTGGCTTGCCACTGCAGGCAAGTACTCATTTATTCTCGCATCATCAGGTGGCTTGCCAATGCAAGCAAGTACTCACTTATTCTCGCATCATCAGGTGGCTTGCCACTGCAGGCAAGTACTCATTTATTCTCGCATCATCAGGTGGCTTGCCACTGCAAGCAAGTACTCACTTATTCTCGCATCATCAGGTGGCTTGCCACTACAAGTAAGTTCTCACTTATTCTCGCATCATCAGGTGGCTTGCCACTGCAAGCAAGTACTCATTTATTCTCGCATCACCAGGTGGCTTGCCACTGCAGGCAAGTACTCACTTATTCTCGCATCATCAGGTGGCTTGCCACTGCAGGAAAGTACTCACTTATTCTCGTATCATTACCTAAGCAATTTCCAACAGAAAAAAAACACTACCCCTGAAAGTTAAAATAATAATTCACTCAACCGGAGTCTGGACCCAACTGAAACGAGCAACCACTTATCATTGTCACGTAAAAGACTCATTAAAGCTTGCTTGCAACTTTCAATCATGCATTTCAACTCAATCTCCTGTAGCCCTTGCTAGCCAAGTGGATAGGAAGTTACTCTTCTAACGTCACCGTACCGTGTTCGAACCCAGCCTGAACGGACGCAAACTTCAGCGCACGTAGCGATCTGGCTACCAAATAGTGGATGCCCTGTTCTTATCCCAAAATGAGGTGGGCAGATCTTACACTTCTTATCACACACACAGACAATTACAACACAGTTTCTTTCTTCTCCCGTCTTCGGAACACAACACACACACGCTCCCTTCCAAGAAATCCTGCCGATGGGTATCTATATCCATCACACCTTCGAGGCAGAACAAAGTTTCTACCCTTACTCTGTTTGGTATTAACACATAATGTCTTCTGACACCTCTCCGTGAAGAGGACCGGCCCTTGGTGCTCTCGAGCTCAGCAGCGATTGTCATGCTGACCTTTATGTCTTTTTATTTTATATATCTTTTCATTATCCGGTGGAGATCCGCTATGGCCAAGGCAGGATGGCGAACTACTACTCAATCTCCTTCACCCTCTTCACATTACATACTGCTCCTAATCCAAAGCGATCAACTTCACCAGAGTATCTGCAGCAACGGTGATATTACCCGCGCACAATCAAACGGACGAGTTTTGAAGAGCGATTTATTTGGTTGCAATAAACAAAAGTCTACCCTAAGCGATATTTCTTGGAAACAAAAAGCGACAAGAGTAAATTCCTGCCCAAATGGCAGCACCTTCTAAATATAGTTTTAACTTAGCCATTGACGCGGTAACTTCACTTCAACCTTTCCTCATTACTACATCTCTTTATTCTTTACTAATTTCACTGTACAACAATGAAAGAAAAAACGGAAATGAGAATAACCTTTTCTAGGGGTAAATTTTGCGTAAATCACGTATATAACATCCATCTCTTTCTGCGACCCTCCAGTTTCTCGTAGATTACCATCTTACTACCTTAAACTGATGGTTCCGTAGGGATTGAATGCAAACAGAATTGGGCCAAAACTGACAACTCTAAAAGTTATAAACGGATTTTGATGTAATTTTAATGAGATGTTTCTAAAGTATTTGGCAACCCAATCTATGAAATTCATAAAAGTATACTCAATATTATTTTAGTTAGTAACTCTTACTTAACGCTTGGTAATTGTCTAACTTACTATAAAGGCTTCCTATTTTTTACTTTTTTATTCATTATTTGTTGCTGTTACTATTTATATTATTTTACACATAATACATTGTTTTTTTCTTTAGGGGATACAGAGCTGAAGTGCCTAGGGAATGCAAATATTACCCAGACAGTTTCTGTTATATATGTGGATCAGTTGACTAAACATGTAAAGAAACCATATAAACTGTACTTTGGATATAAAGTGGGTCACCAGGACAAATTGCGGGGACCTCACATATGTTGTGTGAGTTGTATGAGTTCATTTTATGCCTGGGTGAAAGGCAAAAGGTCTGGCCTCTTGTTTGGCTTATCAATGGTCTGGAGGGAGCCAAAGGACCATTCAAACGATTGCTAATTCTGCTTAACAGATTTTAAAGGAAGGTGGGTATTCTATGTGTTTTCTTTCCTGGTCTTTAATATATTTTCAAGAGATGTATCAATTAAAAAGATTAAAATACATACTATGTTGTACTTCCACTATTTCTGAAAGTGATCACAGCGAGAAGTTCCATTTTTAGTCTGATTTTCTTTTATCTCACTGCCTTGTCGCAACAGAGCAACAAAGACGATTCAGAATCTCAAGATACACCATATGTGGCACGGATTGAATCTGACCAGAAACCACACCTCATCACCCAACCGGAACTCAATGATCTAGTTCGTGATCTAACAATTACTCAGCAAACGAATGAACTTCTGTTCTCACCTCTGCAACAATGAAACCTGTTGAATGAACATGCTAGAATTGCAGTATTTAGGGAGCGTTCTGCAGATCTACAGCAATTCTTCACTTTTGAAAACAACCTGACTTATTGTAATGATATCAGAGACCTATGCAATGCCCTTGCAATCACCTATAAACTAAATAAGTGGAGGTTATTCATAGAGACATCCGTTTACAGCATAAAAACAGTTCTGTTTCACATTGGGAACAACATGCCTTCATTTCCAGTTGCTCAACCAGTCATTTTAAGAGAGACATATGAGATCCTTGCTTATATTCTAGACCACATAAGTTTCAAGAACATGAGTGACTAATTTGTGATACTTGCAAGATGTAGCCCTACCTAAAGGGCTCCTACCTGGATACACCAAGTTTATGTGTTTCCTTTGCAAGCGGGACAGTAGGGCCAGATCAGAACATTATGTACTGTCAGAATGGTCACCTCAGTAAACTATGACGCCTGGATGCCATAATGTAATTCATGAGCCACTAGTTACGAAGAAGAAATCATTTTACCACCGCTGCATATAAAACTAGGCCTAATGAAGTTATTTACCAAAGCAATGCAACATAAGAAGCCATGTTTCCAGTACCTCAAAGTGATCTTCCCTAAAATAAGTGATGCCAAGATTAAAGAAGGCATATACGTAGGCTGCCAGATTCGTCAACTGATAGCTAATGAGGACTTCAAGGACACATTAAGTGAAACTGAGCTAGCGGCCTGGCATGCATTCAAAGATATATGCAATGGACTTCTGGGAAAGCACCAAGGGAACCAGCGAAAGGGTATAGTGGAGAGCCTAATCGAGTGCTACCAAGATCTCGAATGCAATATGTCACTGAAGATACACTTTCTTCATTCTCATCTACCCTTCTTCCCAGGAAATGCAGGAGATGTCAGTGGTGAATATGGAGAGAGGTTCAATCAAAATATAGCGTAAATGGGAAATCAGTATAAGGGCAAATGGACCCTTTCTCTCGTTGCCTTTCGGTCGGAATCGCTTAAACAACGCAACTCCTATGAATAAAGCGCTCTCCGGAACCCTTCTGCATGAACTGTTTGGTATTCTAGACTGTGATTCACTCTTTGGTTGTGTGCTCCAATTTAGAAAAGCTATGTACGGGGTACCTGTTCCGAAATATGAACGGGTAATGGTGTTAACGTCTATATTTGGTAGTAGTGGTCGGCTTCTGTAGTCTTAGTACTGAGGATGCCCGCCGCTTCCAAAATACATGATAAATTTTTGGCTGGTAATCGTTTATATAAATTTGTAAAATGCTTTCTTAATTTTATATACTGTAAGTTGTAAATCCTTAACGTTAGTTTTGGTAGGGGTAGTGTTTTTGTGAGTTGCTGCTTTGAAAGTCACCCTGAACTTTAAATAAATATCATAAAGAAGCCAATTTAAGCCATTAGGGATTTCTTTAAATTCAAAATCATTATCAAATTTATCGAAAACGAATCCTTTTTAGAGTTTATTTGAATCTCAAGATGTCAAAACTTTCCCATTTAATAAAATACTGAAATTTTATAATACCAAATTAACAACGCTTAGAAAAACATTCTACAATTTTGTTTCCGGTAGAAAATAAAACAATGGCTTCGTGTCACTTTTCTGTCTGTTTCCTGTCCTTTTTCTGTCTATCCTTTCTTCTTTACGCATAAAAGTGACAAAGTGACGTCAAGAGATAGCGCTGACATTATATGTCAGAAAAAGAGACGGATTAAGTGGAGCGATCTAATGAACTGCTGGAGTTGGTTTAAAGAAAGATGGACACCTGTACATTATCTGTCACCTTCCCCATTATATATATATATATATATATATATATATATATATATATATATATATATATATATATATATATATATGTATATATAAATATGATGAAAAAAGTCACAAAGTGGCAGGTGAGAAAAGCAATGAAGTTATATAACTTCATTAGACTTTGCAAAAAGAACTTTTTATAAAACTGATAACCCACCGGTTTTCTAATACAAAAATTGCCTTATCTTGCCATACTTTGAACCATTTATTTGTCTCAACCTTATTTTTTAGCAACTTAATATCTCTGTAAATTTTAGATATTGATCCACTTTATAATTCAAGGAAAAAAGGTGGAGTATATTCTATAGAATGTTCTACTTGTAATTTACCTTACTTTGGGCAAACTGGTAAATCTTTATCTACTATAATTTACCAACATAAGTATAATATTAGAAGAGGTAAAATAAACAGCGCTTTATTTTTACATTTATCTGAAAATAACCACCCCATTCCGCTGATTTCACAAAAAGAAATATTGTCGAGTGTTCCTTAATTGTCATCTTACCCAATATAAACATTTCCCCTATATTATTTAAACTCGACCCTGTTTTTTAAAAAAACTGGTACTAAATGAAATAACTTCATAATGCAGCCTGTTGTCACTCTTTATTAGTGTAATATCATTCGCATTGCCTCCCCCACCACGTGTCTTTTTTGTGACTGTGGATTAACTCTTAGCCCTAAATGTTTCCGCTCTAATGATAATCCTTTAAAATGTTTGGTGGTTTTTTTTCTTGGGGGGGGGGGAGAAACTCACCATATTCCATTCATAAAACATGGCGTTGTTGTGTGTATATTCTTTTAGGGAAGCTTATGTCTGTTATTAGTTGCCTATTGTTCTTTTTCTTGGTATTTTTCTGTCTTGTTTTTGTGTTTTTTCCATTGGTTTGTACTATGTGATGGGCGTCCCCTTCGTATCTTTTTACCCTATATAAGGTTTAAGGTTGTCTTCTCCATTTTCATGCTGTTCCTTGAAAATGAACTTGCAAATATAATTAAAAACTGCTTGGATTCTTCTTTTCATTTTCCTGTGGGTTAATTTTCATATATATATATATATATATATATATATATATATATATATAGTGAGCCGCAAAAGTTTACAACACACTGTTAGAAATGCAAATTTTACATACTTTTATTTAACGCAGGTTAATGAAATTTGACAACGCAAAACTTTACTACACATTCATATAAATAAGTTGCATCTCCAATATGTTTTATTAAATACTAGTCATCATTCTTTTCCCGAATATGTAGAATATTCTAAATAAATGCGAGGTTTCTTTTGTCATCATGTAAGGTCACTGCGTTATTTCTTACAAGATAGTCGTACCGTCAACATCTTCATCATGGGGTAAAACGAACAAATCAGTCAAGATCTTCGTGAACGTATTGTAATCTTCATAAGAGTGGCCTTAGTTAAGAAAAGATCTCTGTACAGCTTAAAGTAACTCTAACTTCAGTTGGTACCATAATAAGCAAATTGAAGTCTTGTAATTCACTTCATCGTTTGGATCACTCAGATCACCCTCGAATGTTAACGGAACTTGCAGTTCGAAAACTTGCTAGACAGTTTTTGATAAACCACAGTCTACTCTTTGAGAGCTGCAGGAAGATCTGGAAACAAGTTGAGTTGAAGGTAGAAGGGATACAATAAGTAGAGCGCTGCTTCGTTATGATCTCTTTTCTCGTACTCCAAGAAAGAACCCACTCCTTAAAAAAACTCACTGTAAAGCTCGGTTGGCGCTCGCAAATGAACATTTATATAAACTGGCAAGGTTCTGGGAGCAAATCCTTTGGTCAGATAAAACAAAAATAGAACTTTTTGGTCAAAATTCAATCAGTAGGGTTTTGATAAAAAAGAGTGAAGCCTCCTTACCAAACATTACGATCTCTGCAGTAAAATTGGTGGTGAATTAATCATGGTAGGGGTTGTTTTTGTTCAATAGGGGTTGGAAGAACGGTGGTAGTCGAAGGAAGAATGTACTACAAAATGTACAGGGCAATTTTAGAAAGAAATGTGTTATCCAGCGTTGTCTTTCTGAACTTTAAAACAGAATTGGAATTTCGACAAGTAAATGACCCCAAACATACAGGAAAACGAACTAAGAATTGGCTGCATTCAGGTAGAATTAATGTTTTGGAATGGCCAAGTCAATCTCCTGACCTGAATCCCAGAAACGAGATTCGCGTAACTTATCTGATTTGAAGAAAATAGGTTGAGAGGAATGGAACAAAACTAGCCCAAGTACATGTAGAAAGATCGTAATAGGCTACTCCAAGTGCCTGCAAGCGTAATTGATAAGAAGGGTTATGCAACCAAGTACTAAACGATGTTTATGTGAATGTGTTGTGAACTATTACGTTGTTAAATTTCGCTATTTTTTCCTGATCATTACATTGTATTTATTATATAAATTTCCACGTGCGTGGTAAATTGCATTAACTTGTATTTAGAAAAGTATGTATATTTGCATATCTAACAGTGTGTTGTAAACTTTTGTGGTCAACTATATATATATATATATATATATATATATATATATATATATATATATATAAAATAAACCACTGTATGAGGGCATAAAGTTAATTAATACGGGACTAGTTTTGATATGTAGTTTATCATAACTTTAGCCATAAACTGAGAAAAACTGGCAAAAACTCTCAAATCATACGAATATCAAGCAACGGACTGCCTACATTAATCTGGGGGCGATAATTTAACGGCAATAACAACAAATTTTTAGATTAGATTTAATACATTGGGGCTACATTTAAACTGCCCTTCAGAGAGATTAAAATTCGGAATTTCTTTAATTAACGATGCTTTAATGATCTTCCTTTATTAAAAATGTTACAATTGTAAATTATTTGAGCAGGAGGGAAATCTTGAACATGGTGTGTGTTTAGGACATGATTAAAAAGACTTGATGTATTGTTGGCTCTCATAACCTCTCCCCTATGTTAATAAATGCTCTTATCTAATGACTCCCTGTTTCTCCAATATAGAATAGAGGAGAAATAGTGCCTTTACGTGGGATTAAGTAAACACCAGTATCTTTGTTTTGTGCTTGGGGTTTGGTGAAAGGGAAAGATTTCCCGATGGTTGAAGGGTATTTGAATGTTGTCAGGTTGAGATACACAATTAAGTTTATGCCTTTAATTAAGGGAGAATATGGAAAGGATAAGCAATTCCTTTTTTTCATCTAAGATCTTTTGTGAAGTCGGTAGAATATTGACCTAGCTTTAGATAGGCTTTCATCAATAACATATAATGGATATTTTAATTCTATAAAGGTGCAAGTTATTTAAGTAATTTCACCATGAATAAAACGTGGGTCACAAATTAGAAAAGCTCTTATAAACATAGGTATAGAGATGGATTTTTTATTTTAACATCGTCACATGAATTAAAGTGAATATATGAATCTATACCAAACCTCAAGCAGAGAAAAAAGATGCCCTTTTCTACATTAGATAAACGGGGAGCTCATTAGATAAGTGCCTTTATGAACATAAGGCAGATGTTAAGAGAGCAAGCAATGCATGAAGTGTTTTTTATTCATGTCTTAAGCACAAACCATGTTCGATTTCACTCGTGCTCAAATAATTTACAATTGTAACATTTTTAATAAAGGAAGATCATTAAAGCATCGTTAATTAAAGAAATTTCCGAATTTCAATCTCTCTGTTATTACAAGCCCAAGGAAAGAAAAAGAGGTATAATTCAACATGTTAATGAGCCATGACACATACATCCAACCACATGAATAAGTGATTTGGAGATGTGAAGATCACCATTATGGAGTGACCACAACTGAGCCCAGGCTTAAATCCAATAGAACACTTATGAGGAATGCTTTGAAAAGCAATAAGAAGTATCACAAGTACAAATAAAACAGAAGTGTAATGAAAAGTTACAACTTTAGAGGGGGAAAGATAGCAACAAAAATGTGTGAAAATTTGGTTAACTACATGCGTCGAAGAAAATGAGGCTTTTATCTAAATATTAAAATAATTATATTTATATACATATATATGCATTTAAAGGCCCAAAGAAATGAAAATTGGCATCACGACACATAGGAAGGCTGACCATTGAAAGCTTAAGAAAGAAAATGTGAGATATAGAGACGGAGAAAATCGTTGAAACTAATTTTAACCGTTATGTGAAAAATAAATAAAGGAGTTGGATTTGAACCTGTGTCCTCAAGCGTACATCGCTATTTATTTATTTGAAATTAGTTAAAATTAGTTTTCACGATTTTCTCCGTCTCTATATCTCACATTTTCTTTCTTAAGCTTTCAATGGCCAGCCTTCCTTTGTGTCGTGATGCCAATTTTCATTTCTTTGGGCCTTTAAATGCATCCATTATATCACGTGTCATGTGATTTAAGTTATTTATATATATATATATATATATATATATATATATATATATATATATATATATATATATATATATATATATATATATATATATATATATATATATATATATATATATATATATATATATATATATATATATATATATATATATATATATATACATATGTCACTATTATCTTAGTGACCTAAATGTCTACATTCCGTGCTCACAGTTGGAATTTCCGGAAGTCGACCTTATCTATTTGGTTTTATACTTCATATCCGTCTTTGATAATATTTCTCTATTTTGTACACTTTCGTTGTACATGGGCGGGTTTTTGCTCTTCTGTTTCCCATATATTTACCACCTTTTTAAAATTTTTCCTTATTCCTTGATAATGAACTGAACAAGTTCGTAGTACTTGGAATCCGCCTTTCATTGTCGTGTGGGATATTTTGCATTTATTGCTCTACTCACGCGCTACTTTGTGAGTTTTTCATATATATATTCATATATATAAATATATATATATATAATATATATATATATATATATATATATATATATATATATATATATATATATATATATATATATATATATATATATATATATATATATATATATATATATATATATATATATATATATATATATATATATATATATATATATATATATATATACATATATATATATATATACTGGGAAAGGTGAAAAGTAGTCTTCTTCATATATTTCGCTACAAACAGCATGAATAGTAATACTACTACTAATCATTGGAAACGTGTGATAACATGAGCAGATTATTCCCGTAGCAACATTATCCCTATGGCAACCAGACTGAATCTTTTACCCACTCTCCGCCTCCTCTCTTCCCGAAGTGAATCTTTGGGGATTGATCTCGACTTGACCACTCATGGAACTGAAGAGTGATCTCGGCTTTGAACGGATGGAAGATGGGGTCCAAAAATATTGGATTTAAAATAGAAGCTGGCGCTCATTTACTGAGTCCTAAAACATTATTTATCTATTCTACGAGTCTCTCTTATACCCTTTAAATTCGACAGTCTCTTTTATGGCTTTTCTAGCTTTGATTGATAGTTTCTCCAGAAGGAAGACACAGCTTATGGAGGGTTTTTTTTTAAATAAAACAATGGATAATTATCTAAGTCTTTATTTCCGAGAGGTCTCTCAAAAGAAGAGAATTATATAATTATTTGTTTTATTAAAAAAACTTCATAAGCCACGTCTTCCGTCACATTTAAAAGCTCGATACTGTGTTAAAATATTCATTATGTCCCCGTAAGGGGCTATGCCCCTGTCTATAAACGCTAGTCTCTAGTTCCTCGCGAATTCGCTACCCTAACTCCAGTTCTTATAGCTTGGAGAGCCCCCCCCCCACATTATTAGAGTTCTTCTCTCGTTTGACACCCCTCGTGTGATCCTGGTCTTACGCGTTGTGTTCCCCCAGAAACACGAGAATGGTTTCCTGGGGCGACTGAATAGTTAATGGGCGCCTCGGCCAACGTGGGGCGATTCAGGAGGGATCGGTCCTCCCGTGGTCTTTTGGCACCATGGATGCCTCAGTCCTACCAAGATATTCCACCCACTGGGGTTCTTTAACCCCATGGGACAGACACAAGGCTCGATTTCAGAGACTCATCTCAATTTGCAAGAGGAGTCATTGTGGGAAAAGATCTTCTCACGGATCTATCTCTCTCTCTCTCTCTCTCTCTCTCTCTCTCTCTCTCTCTCTCTCTCTCTCTCTCTCTCTCTCCATATATATATATATATATATATATATATATATATATATATATATATATATATATATATATATATATATATATATATATATGAAAAGAATAAATATAAGAAGAGAACGCAGCCATATATACACTACACAGAAAGGTAGGAAACGCCCTTCACAAAATATGAACTAAGTAGTAAAAAAAATGAAATAGCGAAATTATAGAATACCAAAGCTGGAAATTGACTAAAAAAGAAAGAAAGACAGCGACGAAAGGGAGGGAGGGAAGTTCGTAGGTAAAAAATGAAACAAAAAAATAATGGGCTATGATAACAGGTGTATAATTAGAAATAGTTTAATTTAAAATGGGCTATTTAATTAAGGGATTGAGTTTGAACATACCGAGGGAAATATCTATGTTGGGAAAGCTATTAATTTAGGAACATTCTACGATATCTTTTTATATAAAATCTTCGGAGTGATAAAGCAATTTGGCAGAAGTCCAATTAATCGGATGATTATTATCGGAAATATGTAAAAAGAAAGACTGTTACTTTCTCCTCATCTAATATATATTTGTGTTGATTTTATCGGATAGATAAAAGTTTACCTGTTTGACCAAATTAACGTGTATTGCAAATTAAGCATTCAACTGAATAACTCCCCACCCCATTTATTCTTCGTTATTAATGAACTAACAGTTTGTATAAAGTAGATTCCTATTTAAAAAAAAACAACGGAATTATTAAATTGTTTAAAGATACAGTAGAGAAAAGGAAAAAACGTCAAAAAGGCCAAACAAGAAAAATATATAATTAAAAACAAGAGGGTTGCCTGTTCTATAGGTGTTTTTGGATGCAGAATTTAATGAAGTGAGAAGAAATTGGCGAGGCTAGTGAAAATTGTAAGCTATCTAAAATATTAATATTTCTATAGTCATAAGTTTTTTTTATTTTTAATATATACCCTAAAATCGGATATTACTTTCGTTCTTACCTGATATATACAGTATATATACCTTGGCCAGAATTATGGGGCAGTTCGGAAAAAGGGAAGAATATGATTAAGACTCATTTATTTCCTACTTGACACAATACAAATAAACAAAAAGTATATTATATCAATAATAGATATTTGATGTTTCCTCATTTTGCTTTTAGCTTTAATGCGTTTTTGCATATTGTGCGTAAGTGGTTGGGGCAACCTTCTGCCATTCAATGTGAGATACGAACATTTATTCCTATTTTTTCAGTAATTATCTTGTCGTTAACTTACAAATGATATCTTTTTGTTAAAAATATCTCCAAAGAAACAGATTCCTAAAGCTCAAAGAGCTTAAATCATTGCATTGTCCAGGAAGGGATTTTCCCCAAGTCAAAATTGTAAGAAAATTGAAATGCTAGAGACAAGGTGTTCAAACAACCATTATAAGGTACAGTGACAGCAATTCTTTCGAAAACCGTGATGGTCAAGGTCGCAATAGGTATACAACTCTGAGGGAAGAGAGGTTGCTAAAAAGGACATCTCTGATCGATAGGAAATTAACCTCTCCTTATGTAGCTGCCGAGTTTCGGGCGGCAACAAACAAAGAGATATCAAGATGAACAGTGAGAAGAATGTTATTAGATGCTAGGCTCAAAGAATGTGATGCTAGAAACAAACCATGGCTGTCCAGGTGAACAAGAAGAAACGATTGTCTTGAGCAAAGAAGCATGAAGTTAGACTGATGATAATTGGGCTAAAGTTGTTTAGTCTGATGAAAGCAACTTTGAAGTAGGTTCTACATATTAATTTATTACGCTCGTGCAGATTTTTATTGGATACCAAAAAACAAAAATGATGAGTAAGATTTGTATTTCTCCTCAGATTTTTTGAACCTCTGGAGCTTTTTATGTTCGTAGAAGAGTTGGGGAAGCTTGTGTTATCCCAGCACTCAAATTTGGAGGCAGCAGTGTAATGGTTTGGGGCTGCATGTCGTCTTCAGGTTGTTGTTCACTTGTGAGGGAAGAATGAATTCCAACACTTACACCAGTATGTTAGACCAGTTTTATCAACCTTCCTTAAGTAAAACTTTTAATGATGACATAACAGATGGTGTAATCTTCCAAAAAGACAATGCTCCATGCCACACATCTAGAGTCTCAAAGGTTTGGTTTGAAATGAAAGGAGTGACGTTGATGGAATGGCCTCCTCAATCTCATTGAACATTTGTGGTCACACTTGCGCACATGAGTGAGGGTGCACAAATGTTCTTTAAAAAGTGAATTAGCAGCTAAAATTCATGAAGAGTGGCAGAAAATTGAGCCAACCACCTGTACCAACTTAGTCTCAAGTATGCAAAAACGCATAAAAGCGGTTATAAAATAAAAAAAAGAAGGACACATCAAATATTAATTATTGATAGCATATACACAAAAATATTTATTTATTTAAAGTAGATAAATAGATAGATAGATATATCTTACAGGAGATGACCCCGAGAAAAGCCAAGAGAAAAATATACGTCGCCACTGCAAGGACTCGAACCTCAGACGTATCTATACCAGTCCTCTACCGACTGAACTAACGGCACCAAAGAGCGAGGCAAGACATTTCATCAATCTAACTTCTTCGTTCACACCTCCAAAGACTACCACCCAAATGAATCGGTGCCTGTAGAACGGAGAGGATTAAATCGGAAATGCACGGATCCTATATATTTGCTTGAAAATCTCAAAGGAGAATAAAACAAGTGCCTTCGTCAGGAGCACAAAAAAATGTACAGAAATGAACATCAAAGCAAGCGGAACGACCACCACAAAAGTGCGTACACAGTTTAATAATAAAAAAAAATACTATCGAACATAAAATAAGAAAAAATTTAGGGTGATAATTATGTAAACAAATGAAATTTCTTTTTTGAAAAATTTTATAAATACTTAATTTATCTAATTTAAATCAACTAAATGTCGTTGAGAGAAATTTAGTTGAATTTGTGTTAATTAGTTATTCCCAATAAGTTAATTTAAATCATAATGAAGGTTTATTTAAATTAGATAAATTCCTTATTTATAAAACTCGTCAACTGCCTAAATTTTATTTGTCTACATAATTATTACCCCACATTTTTTCTCATTTTATATTCGTTAGTGAGTTCGTTTAGTTTTAAATTGTATATACGTACGTTTGTTTGAGGTCGTCGTTCTCTTTGTTTTGACTCTGTATTGTGCTCATTCTCTGTTGTGCCCAGAAGTGGGCACTAAATAGATTTAAAGTATTTAAATATTAAATAGATGAGAAAATGTATTAAGATACTAAATACATTTTGAAAATGTATTTAGTATTTCAATACTAAATACATTAAATGTATTTAGATACATTTTTAAATACATTTCAAATACATGATATATAATGACAATCGATAAGGACCATTGGTATCACAACAAAAAATATCCATTAAAATGAAATTGTACATTTTAATTACTAATGTAGGATATGATGACAATTGGACTTAGGTACTACAAAAAAATAGAAAGTTCCATAGAATTAAGTTTCAGTTAGCTATCTATATCAGCATTACATTTAAGTAATATCAGTTGCTGAAATGTTTCGTTAGATAAAGAACTCCGTTTTGGAGATAAGGTCAATCCTCCTAAAGAGAAGAGCCGTTCCACAGTAGCTGAAGACGGAAGGGCGGTGTTGTATTTAATAAATAACTTTTTTATGTTTGGATATCTATCTAAACTTTGAAGTGTTTTATTTGAATCCCGAAGGTGACTGAACAATTCTAAATCTGTGATTGATCGTGATTGAATGGGTTTTCTAAATCCAAAATAATCGTCACTGTCCGATACACCACTGGATGATTCATCTTCGAGTCCCTCTGCTAAGTTTTCAATCACTTGAATCATAATATTTTTAACAGAGTCTTAGTGGCTTGAACTGTCTCATGAAATACTTATATTTAACCAGCGGAGTTTGGAGAATGGATGGCTTGTTGATGCAATAATGGTGTCTGTAACTCTAGCTTCATTTTCCAAAATCAAATAAGATTGGTAGCGCTTTCCAAAGCCCTTACTGACTGCATTAGGAAGAGGTTGGCAAAATTTCAGAGAACGTGACTGAAGGCTCTTCAGCTTTCTCTCCACAGTTAGCAAGGTAGGGAGCAATTCTCCATAAAACAGTTTTGTTCTCCCTGTAGGCGATCAAGTACCACTGCAATAGGAGCCAAAACTGAGACATACTCCCCAAGAAATTCAATACCTTGTGTTTTAAAAGTAATGACAATGTTTCAAACAAAAAGTTCCACCTTGTAATGCAAGGCACCTTTAATGAGCAGTTGATAACAGTTTTGATCATCTCTGCTGATTTTGGACGACTGCTTTTGTTCCATAATGCTGAGCATTTCCCCATTGCAGCATGATTGATATTTGCAAAAGAAGATATTTTCAGTAGCTGTTTTGCATCAGTTGTGGCGACGAGACTGAGTATGTGTGAAGCACAATGCACGTGCTTAGGTAGGCTGAAGCTGCATCGGTCAGACGAAAGGTCTTCTTCCTGATCTAAGGCACTTATCATTAAGAAACTATCCTCCAGCTCGTGCTCACCCTGATCTTCTTCACCTACCTGGATTCCATCTTCTGAATCTGTGGACACATTTGCCGCAGTGACTGCAAATTCTTTAAACGCTTTAACAAAATTTGAGCCGTTATCAGTGACGGTGCTCGTGATTTTCTGCAGGGGGATATCGTATTAATTGATAATATTCTTCATATGTTCAGCAATCTTGATGTAGTTATGTTCTCATTTGAAGTCACAGCATGTTAATACTCCACTGTGATGGATAGGAGCAGCTTTCTCAAGCTGAAAAAATGAAATAACAGTGCCTAACTGTAAAAAACATTTTCAATTTCATATTTCATAACGAGCAAAAACTTAACATAACCAATGAACTGTAACGCCCAAAAAACTACGGTGGCGAGTTGACTAAATATCTGCAGTGAGACAGAAGTAAGAGGTGCTTCCTAGTTTATCCTTCAGTAGAGCTCTTGTCACTTTCTCTTCTTCTATAAGATTTCGGCTTAACATCCGCTTTGAAATGACGTCAACTGAAGAATTTAGACCTGCGGTAGTGGAATGTGTGATTATTGTGAGTGAAATTAATTTTCACAGTTAAATGAGAATATATGGTATGTATATAAAATTTTATATATAAAATGTAGCTATATGAATATCATATAGCTATATGGGACTGGTACATTAATTAATAGATTTTTTATTAGTCCTTCATATTCAGAATTACATAGTAAAATATTGACTTTCAGTATTGTCTGGAATATATACATTATCAAGCTTTATTTCTACATTTTTGATGGGCGTGCATGCTAGCTTTGACATAATGATATACAGCTATTGCTACTATAACGAAATGCATCGTTATATGAATTCATCTAATAACTACATATAATCAATCAATAATTGTACTAATTTTTCCTGAAAATTTTTTATTCAATAATATCTTCAAGTAAATGATAGCGCGATCTAAGAATATATGTATGTGGATTTAAATGAAATTTTTGCAATATATTAACCTCTGTTGTTTGTATATGTCTTCTTTTATTTAACTTCGTTATATAGCCTACGTAGTAACCAATGATCTGAACGCTTTAGTATTTGATCGTTATAAGAGCTTAACCTGTACTATTAATACTTACTTGTAAACAACATTTGTAACTCAGAACTCACCTTTAACAAATCTTACAAAAGCTGGTTGATACATGGTTGATAGGGATGCGCACCTTGTATGATAAAATCTTCAATCAGCTTATCAACAAGAGATTGTTTAACTTTCCTAATATTCACCACAAAACACTCCGGTATTTTTTTTTTACTTTAACACCGCTTGATGAAAGCACATCGTCTAATACTGAACATTTTCGTTTGGAATCTTTTCTTTGAGCTGTCCCGTAGTTATCCGCTTTTTACACCAAAGCAGGATGCTTTCTCTGTTGATAAGTGTACATGATCAAATAATTGAAAGACATTTGTTTCACGTTGCCATAATTCACGTTAAATTCAATTAGCATATACTATAAATAAAGGTGTTGCAAAAGGAAGCAGGTAGGTTCGTGCATGGTAAACCCACGCTACTTAACATTATCGTTAGCTACTAGCAATTTTGCCATTTTTTTAAAAATAAGAAATAGTGAAACTTGTCAATTCAATTAAGTGTCATATAATTAGCTTTAATAAATTCTTACCTTCAATGAATACGTAGATTGGAAGTAGCATTGCTCGCCGCAGAGATTTCGCCATTGCATGATGTACATACACACTTCACTTTTTTTCCGCCGGAAGATTTCACTCTAAAAAATTTACCATCTAGTAAAGGATGACTATAATTACATGATTATTTATCTTCCTCGTCTTTATTATTGTTTAATCTCTCCATTTCACACTCTTTCGAAGAAGCTGAAGTTGCCATGCAGCAGTTGAAATAACGCTGAGCGCTCTCACTATACACCTGACACAACTGTGACCATCTGTTAACTGAATTTGAACTGATGCAAGCAATCTTCCCTCACCGGCTCACGCAGCCAACCGTTTGTGTTATACAAGTTGCGACAAGCTAAAACATCCATTACACATTCTTGACAGCTATATAAATCAATTATCACTAAAGTATTTTCATTAAGTATTTAAATACATTGTATTTAAATGTTTTCATAAGTATTTAAATACATAATTTAAAATGTATTTACAAATACAATTTCAAATACATAAATGTATTTAAATACAAATTATTTTGATACTGCCCACCTCTGGTTGTGCCCCTGACGAAGGCAACATAAAAGAGCTTGGAGTATCTTGTTTTATTCTCCTTTGGGATTTTCAAACATTTTAGATCATGTGTTACTTCGTGGTTATTTTCTTGAATATATAGATAGAGAGAGAGAATAGATGTCATCTACAGATTTTCAGTTATTCTCTATTACAGTAGTTAGAAAATTAGTAAAAAATACTAGCAAGATATTCTCTTAATTCAGTCATTTTACAATTAATTTGTTCCATCGAAGCCTGACATTGCTGACGAGAAAAAAAATCGCCCAGAAAATGCATATCAGTTAGGCAGAAACTAGAGCCTCGAGGATGAGTTCATTTCATAACAGGCGAAATCGGGTCTGCAAAAGGAATTTGGGGAACATTTGAAGACTGGTCAAGTTTTAAACCGACAAAAAAGATCAACTATTTCGGCTTTATTTTACGCATGATTACCCACCGGGGAAATTAAAATATATTATTGTTTTCCCCTGAATATTGGGCACTAATTTTCTGCGTCTAAAATGAAGGGAAATTTTGAATCTGCTGGGGAATTTAGGGGCAAAGGATAGTCATACCATTAAGTCTACACAACCAGCATCATTTGAATTCCGTGTTAAGGTTTTGTGATTATCATCAGAGTTCTACATAACCGGCGGGGAGGGCACATCTAGATGATGAAATCAACGCTTTTGATTTAAAAATAAGTCTAACTGGTGTTTTATTACTGAATATTATCTACTTTATTCCCGTAGATTACACTGTACAACAAATTTCTGTGTCAAAAAACCCACATAGAACTTATGTGCATTTTATTATGAAGGTGAGTGTGCTGAATTCGAATTTGATAACAAAAAATTCCCATCACGTAACATTCTCATGTAAATTGCCGATTTAATCATTATGCAATTGATATAGACTTCCACGATGGCGTAAATGTATTTCGCTCCCAAAATCAGATTAAATGTGGCCATTGTAATTAATTCAGGAATATATAATTAATCAAAATGTTTTTAGCATTATATAATGTATTAACCTACATTTTAGTATTCACTTCTTCGTTTGTAAGACGTCTCAGGTGTGTCACGCTTCAGGTTCCAGCAGAAGTCAGCCAGCAGAGCAGGGCTCCATTTTCTCTTATACCTGTTTTCCATTGTCGCAATATTTTGATAAAACATATCTCCATGTTCAGCAATCACATCTCCTGCATTCTCTGGGAAGAAGGGCAGATGAGAATGAAGAAAGTGTATCTTCAGTGACATATTGCATCCGAGATCTTGGTAGCACTCGATTAGGCTCTCCACTATACCCTCTCGCTGGTTCCCTTGGTGTTTTCCACGAAATCTTTTGCATACATCTTTGAACACATGCCAGGCCGCTAGCTCAGTTTTATCCATTGTAGCTTCGGAGTCCTCATCAGCTACGAGGGGCGGTCAATAAGTTTTGCAAATCGGTAGGGCAAAACAGAGCAAGGGGGATTGCTGTTTGTGGGGGTGTTAGGACAACTTATGAAAAGTCAGGACCTGCAGACGCACGCTCCTGCCTCGTCTATTTAAGAAGCAGTAGCTGATCGCAGATCGTCAGTCTCAAATTTTTCAACAATGGAGAAGGTTGAGCACCGCGCAGTGATCGAACTTTTGACCAAGGAAGGCAAGAATGCAAAAGACATCCATGAACACATGGTCGCAGTGTACCCCGACACCACCCCTTGCTATGCAACCATTGCTCGCTGGAATAGGGAGTTCCGCCATGGTCGTGAGTCCCTTGAAGATGATCCCCGTCCAGAAAGCCCGTCAGACGTGACCAATGAGGACAATGTGGCCCGTGTGGAGAGGATGATCCTTGAAAATCGACGGGTGAAGGTCGAAGAAATCGAGCGAGAACTTGGAATATCACATGGAAGTGTTATCAACATCATCCACGACAATTTGGCCATGACCAGGGTCTGTGCCCGTTGGGTCCCTAGAAACCTTCCGCCCCATGATCGACTACAACGTCGTCAAAGTCCACAAGGCCAGAGTTGATCAAGCTGCCCTGTGCGAGTGTGGATGCGAGAAGCTCCACCATCCCCCCTACAGTCGAGATCTGGCCCATAGCGACTACTTTTTATTCCGCCAGCTCAAAGCTGCACTTCGTGGACGCCGGTTTGGGGACGATGAAGATGTCCAGCTCGCCGTCCAAGAGTGGATTGAACAGCAGTCGGGAGATTTCTGGTTGTCGGAAATTCGAAGCCTCAGAGACAAGTGGTGCAAGTGCATTGAAGTCGAAGATAGTTATATTGAAAAATGATAAAACCCTTTTCCTCATATCTCGTTTCCTTATATTTGAATTGCAAAACTTATTGACCGCCCCTCGTATAAGTTGACGAATCTGAAAGCTTCCGAATATGCCTTCTTTAATCTTGGCATCACTTATTTAGGGAAGGGCGCTTTGAAGTACTGGAAACATGGCTTGTTCTGTTGCAGTGCTTTGGTAAATAACTTCATTAGGCCTAGTTTTATATGCAGTGGTGGTAAAATGATTTTCTTCTTCGTTAGGTGTGGCTCATGAATTACACCATGGCATCCAGGCGTCATAGTTTACCGAGGTAACCATTCTGACAGTACATAATGTTCTGATCTGGCCCTACTGTCCCGCTTGCAAAGGAAACACATAAACTTTGTGTATCCAGGTGGTAGCCCTTTAGGTAAGGCTACATCTTGCAAGTATCACAATTTAGTCACTCATGCTCCTTGAAACTTATGCGGTCTAGAATATAAGCAAGGATCTCATATGTCTTTCTTAAAATGACTGGTTGCGTAACTGGAAATGAAGGCATGTTGTTCCCAATGTGAAACAGAACTGTTTTTATACTGTAAATGGATGTCTCTATGAATAACCTCCACCTATTTAGTTCATAGGTGATCGCAAGGGCATTGAATAGGCCTCTAATATCATTACAATAAGTCCGTTTATTTTCAAAAGTGAAGAATTGCTGTAGATCTGCAGAACGCTTCCTAAATACTGCAATTCTAGCATGTTCAATCAACAGGTTCCATTGTTGCAGAGGTGAGAACAGGAGTTCATTCGTTTGCTTAGTAAGTGATAGATTACGAACTAGATCATTGAGTTCCGGTTGGGTGATGAGGTATGGCTTCTTGTCAGATTCAAGCTGTGCCACATATGGTGTATCTTGAGATTCTGAATCGTCTCTGTTGCTCATGTCGTCGCTTGGTAGTTCAGAGGGCGGGTGTGGTACAGAAATAGCTCTTGAATGTCTAACTTTGCAAATAGCAGACTTAAGATCTGGATACATGACAAATTTATTGCCTTTTCTGTTGCGACAAGGCAGTGAGATAAAAGAAAATCAGACTAAAAATGGAACTACTCGCTGTGATCACTTGTAGAAATAGTGGAAGTACAACATAGTATGAATTTTAATCTTTTTAATTGATACATCTCTTGAAAATATACTAAAGACTAGGAAAGAAAACACATTGAATACCCACCTTCCTTTATTATCTTTAAGCAGAATTAGCAATCGGTTGAATGGTCCTTTGGCTCCCTCCAGACCATTGCTAAGCCAAACAAGAGGCCAGACCTTTTGCCTTTCACTCAGGCAGAAAGGGAACTTGTACACCTTACACAACATATGTGAGCTTCCCAACGTTTGTCCTGGACACCCACTTTAAATATAAATTACAGCTCATAAAGTTTCTTCACATGTTCAGTCAACTTTTTCTTGTATCCTCTTAATGCAATTTATCCACATATATAACAGAAACTGTCTGGGGATTTTTTGCATTCTTTACGTTGCTAGCTCCTTCTCGTGTAAAGAAAAAAAACCATTGGACCCATTTAACTAAAATAATATTGAGTGTACTTTTATGAATTTCATAGGCTACGTTGACAGATACCTTAGAAACACCCCATTAAAATTATATCAAAATCCATTTTTTAACTTTTAAAGTTGTCAGTTTCAGCCCAATCCTGTTTGCAATCATTCCCTATGGAACCATCAGTGTATTTAACATAAGTAAGATGGGAATTTACGAGAAACTGGAGGGTCGCAGAAAGAGACGGATGTTATATTCTTGATTTACGCAAAATCTACCCCTAAAAAAGGTTATTCTCATTTCCGGTTGTTTTTTTTTCATTGTTGTATAGTGTTATTAGAGTCATCTATAGTTTAGTTATTAACTTCCAACCCAGAGTAGCAGCCGTTCCTGTTTTCGCAAGATCTTCTCATTTATTTTGGCCACTTCCTTCCATTAAACTTTACTGAACTTCATGTAATATTCTGCAGTGAAGTGGTTTATACTTAGAACCGCGTTCCATATTTTAGTATTTTATAGAAAGCAAGGGGCTCATAAAAATTAAATTTTGGTATGAGGATAACTTTGTGTATTTCTTTGATAGTGTGTCTGTATGAGAGGAATACGTGCGTTTGCTTATAAGTGTGTGTACAGTACCGTCCAAAAGATCAGAACACCTGTATGTATTTCTATCGCAACATCTTTCATAAATTTTGCTAGAGAAAATCGAAGGTTTCCAAGAGTGGTATACGATAACATATAGGTACATTTTACGTATGAGTGGATGTTAGGCAAATATTATGAGTGGAAAACATTTGTACAATATATTAGTAATTAGCATTTAGCGTGAAGGCCGAGCAAACCAACTGTTGATACTTTGACCCAGTAATCTTGCTCTATTCCTCTTGAAGAATTTCTCAGTGTTCTTGAATAGTTTTCGGATTCCTCGCCCTACACATCCCTACGGGTGTGTTTCAAACATTTATAATGGTGTTCAGATCCCAACTCTGTACATGGCAGTTCATTACAGTGATGTGTTTGTCATCCAGGAAAGTCCTCATCGACTTGGTTGTGCGGTAGGGTGCTTATATCTTTGTCGTTCAGTTGCGCTTCATAGGTTGGTAATTGGGGCAAAGCATGCCTCTCCAGCAATTCCTTGTACACTTCTGCATTACTGTACCCCGTAAGCGCACAAGTTTTCCTGTGCCTTCTACCGAAATCACGCCACACACCAAGACACTTCTTCCACCAAGCATCATACTCTTACATCGGAAGAACGCTGCGGGAAATTTAAAAACGTCCCTCGAGTTGAGGAAGAACTGCGGCAAGAAAACTCATCCATCATCTTCACTATCGACTGCTTTCTCACAATGTAGGGTTTGCAGGCATCATTTCCTCTGATATAGAGTGGGAGGGAGGGGGAAATAAGTATTCGTACAGTTTAAAAATTCAATTTTAATAGACTTCCAACCCATCAAACTTCATGAAATTTACACAATAGATGTATATTAATGTAAAGTTAAAAGTTTTGTGCAAAAAGGCATGAAACAGAATTGATATTCAGCAAACATGAAATTAATGAAAACAGGGGTAAAAAAAGTGTTCGTATAGAAACATAAACGTAACGAAATTCATTTTTTTAAAGCACATGAGAGTCATACTATTAGCTGTGACAGTGCAAAGAAGCTTCTAGAGGGTTCCAGTAATGTGTACAGCAGTCAACAAGAGCTCAGGAAAGATTGGAATGCCATTCAACAGTGGAAGTTTTTGCAGTAAACACGTTATCATGGTGAAGAATAAAGAACTCTCCAATGGCCAGAAAAAGGCGATCCGGAAACTCCATACTGATTGATTGCTGAGCGACCGAAAGTTATCCGAGCAGTTGAAAATACCTTGCACCACCATTGTTTCTGTCATTCTAAAGTATGAAAAGGTAGGAACCATCGACACCTCAACGTTCAGATGCTCCTCGGAAGATTCTCCTAAAACTTCTCGTGTAATATTTCAGAAGGTTAGAGCTGTCCCTATGACAACCAGTGAGGAAATTAAGATGACCTACTGACGGCCGGACGTTGATCACAAAACGAACCATTAGTAATGAATTGAACCGGCATTATTTTAAGTATCACAGGCCAACTAAGACATTTCTGCTGCTGAAGAGACAGAGAGCATTTGGAAAAACGTGCTGAGTTCTGTGATAATGTCCTGTAGTCAGACCAGACAAAAATAGAATTGTTTGGCCGTAACGATAGCAGTCCTTTATGGAGGAAAGACGGTAGTGCGTAAGATACTAAGAAGACCATGCTAACCTTACAAATTTGAGGGGGTAGCCTCATAGTCAGTGGATGTTTCTCATCTAAAGGTACTGGCAATATCCACATCATAGATGGGACCATGCATTGAATTCAGCAATCTACAGGAACATTTTAGAAGAACATGTGTCTTTTCTTGGGAGAAACTTTGGATCTTTTCAACAAGATAATGATCCAAAACATACTGCCAAAGCTACTCGCGAATGATACCGTAAAAACAATGCAAACGTTCTGGAGTGGCCAAGTCAGTCGCCAGATTTGAACCCAATAGAGAACTTGTGGCGAACATTGAAGAGCAAGTTCCATTTGAGGCGTCCAGAGAACATAAAAGAATTGGAGGTAATTTGTAAAGAAGAATGGGCCAAAAAACCAAAGGAATGTTGCAGCGCACTCGTGAAGAACTACATGAAACGATTGAGGGCGATGAAAGCCAACAAAGATTACCCAACCTAGTATCAATCACCAAATATTGATTTGTACGAATAATTTTTTTCACCCCTGTTTTCATCAATTTCAAGTTTACTGAATTTCAATTCTGTTTCATGCCTTTTTGTGCACAGAACTTTTCCATTTATATTAATATACATTGTCAAGGGTTAGTGAGTGGGTAATCCCAGTCCCACTTCCTTGGCATCTATTTCAAGTCCGCACCAAGGTAAAGTGGGGTGAAGTGTAGCCAATACACCTACCGTAGCCACTTCCAGTGAATAAGAATAACCTCGGTGCTTCCCTTTTGATAAAAATTCAGATAATGACCCCCTGAGCGTGTTTTCACTCAGTAAGAGCCAGTCATGGGTGGAGTCATGTAATTTTTAGAATTGAGCCAAGTGGATTGCTTATCAATTGCCAAAGGATCTTCCAAAATAGTTAAAAAAACACAGATACAAAAATAAACTTTATTATACATAAATTGGAAATATGAAAGAGCATATACGAGGGGCGGTCAATAAGTTTTGCGAATCGGTAGGGCAAAAAAGAGGAAGGGGGATGGCTGTTTGTGGGGGTTTTAGGACAACTTATGACAAGTCAGGACCTGCAGCCGCACGCTCCTCCCTCGTCTATTTAAGAAGCAGTAGCTGATCGCAGATCGTCAGTCACAAATTTTTCAACAATGAAGAAAGTTAAGCACCGCGCAGTGATCAAATTTTTGACCAAGGAAGGCAAGAATGCAAAAGACATCCATGAACGCATGGTTGCAAGGGGCGACACCGCCCCTTGCTATGCAACCATTGCTCGCTGGAATAGGGAGTTCCGCCATGGTCGTGAGTCCCTTGAAGATGATCCCCGTCCAGGACGCCCGTCAGACGTGACCAACGAGGAAAATGTGGCCCGTGTGGAGAGGATAATCCTCGAAAATCGACGGATGAAGGTCTAAGAAATCGAGCGAGAACTTGGAATATCACATGGAAGTGTTACCAACATCATCCACGACAATTTGGCCATGACCAAGGTCTTTGCCTGTTGGGTCCCTAGAAACCTCACGAAACCTCACGCCCCATGATTGACTTAAACGTCGTCAAAGTTCGAAGGAGCTGCTGCTCCTGTACAACCGAGACCCGGCGGGATTCGAGTCACGCATAGTGACAGGTGATGATGAAACGTGGGTCCATCACTGGGATCCCGAGACCAAGCTCGAAAGCATGGTCTAGAAGCACAGGGGCTCTCCAACCCTCATGAAGTTCCGGACCCAATCCTCAGCCGGGAAGATCATGAACACCATCTTCTGGGATTCTGAGGGAGTGTTGATGGTGTACTATGCGCCTTGTGGAAGGACCATCACAGGCCAATATTACGCTGAGGAACTGGCTCGATTGAAGAAGTGCATCCATCAGAAGCAACGCAGCAAGTTGGCATGCGGTGTCCTGCTCCTCCACCACAATGCCCCTGTCCACAAGGCCAGAGTTGCATAAGCTGCCCTGCGCGAGTGTGAATTCGAGGAGCTCAACCATCCCCCCTACAGTCCAGATCTGGCCCCTAGAGACTACTTTTTATTCCGTCAGCTCAAGGCTGCACTGCGTGGACGCCGATTTGGGGACGATGAAGATGTCAAGCTTGCCGTCCAGGAGTGGGTTAAACAACAATCGGAAGATTTATTTTTACCGGGAATTCGAAGCCTCAGGGACAAGTGGCGCAAGTGCATTGAAGTCGAGGGTAGTTATATTGAAAAATAATAAAACACTTTTCCTTATATCTCGTTTTTCTATATCCAAATTGCAAAACTTATTGACCGCTCGACTTCAGGGAGAATTTTCCCTTTTAGTTCTCTCAAGAGCTAAAATCGAGAGAGAGCACCGGATTCTCATAAAGTTTATGACGGCGCAAAGAAACTTGGCTTTTCGTTGGTTGACAGGTGTCTTTTGAAGCAGACATTTTCCTGTGTGGCCGGCCGCGAATTTGGTTATCCCAAAGGCGCGGAAAGGGGTGAAGGGGATTCGATGCGAAAAGGCAAATTTGGAATAAGGAGGGGGGGGGGGTAACGCAGCTGTGTCAAAGTATTTATATATGTACTAATGCATGGAAGTATTTAGACTTCCACATACATCTATTGTGCAAAATTCATGAAGTTTGATGGGTTGGAAGTATATTAAAATTGAATTTTGAAGTTGTACGTATAATTTCTCCCCCCACTGTATCATATAAACAGACGTTAGTTTTATGTAAGATAAGAGATTATGAGCGTATATGCATGTGAGTAAGTAATATAACATCAACTTCTTCCATTAGTTCCGCCGGTAGTTTGATGAAATCGCGATGGAACTTGGTTTGGGGGATGTGACTCGGTGTGCCTCGTATATGATGTCCCGCAGGTGCAACCAGAGCAGAGGTATCTCTTCCACAAACGATGGAAGCGGCAACAAAATTGACTCCCCACCCCCAATTGGTATTATGATCCTATGAGTCTGCAGAAGCAAGGGCTGTGCCGTGGGAGGCTTGTTCGCTACTGGCTATCTTTGATGTTGTGCTTGCAATTTGCTGAGGGGACGAAGGAATACAACACTGACGATAAGTAGGGGACTTGCGAGTCTCCACTGAAAGACTACCGATGCAGTAACGATCATCTCTGATGGACTCTGTTCGAAACTGACATTAGAGTTATGGCTAAGCCTCGCCTTTCGGTTTCCTTAGTTAAACAGATGCCTACCCTAGTGGCCTTAGACGAGAGAACAGAAAGAAGTTAGCGGTGGTGCGACCACGCATACCAAGAGCTTACTTCTTGTGACCTAGACTCGCTCGTGGACACTGGTCATAAGTCAGATTTTGCTGCGGCATGATACTAGATGCCATTTTGTGAGGAATGTATCTGAGTGTATATTTCCATACTTCAATGAATTATGTGAATACATGTGTGTACTGAGGGAGAGAAGGAAAAACCTATCATCACCAACCGCTTTTCCACAATGGAATATAGAACGGCCTTCATCAATGCCACTAAAACCAACCTCCTCCTCCATCCCATCCCTTTATGCCCTAAAATTACAAAAGCTCCCCACCATTTTGTACACGCAGAATGAACCTTCATAATGATCGAATACTATGTGTGGCAGCATATCTTCCAGGGAAGATATATCCCTGGGCAGAAGGCCCTATACAAGCCCCCTTACCTACCATACAAAAAATCGGAAGGGAATACATTCATGGCCTTCGTGATTTTAGAACGAGATCCACCTTAGTTCTTTCATTTGAATTCTTAGGTTCATTCTTGCGTACTATTCCTATATTTCTTTACAACGTTTCTTCATAATACAGTTATTTGGCATGGTCCAGTTTATTTAGAGAATCCTCATTCTCTATGAGTATTAGTCTCCATTCCATTAATTCATCTCTATACTCCTATACCCCCACCCAATGCCAAGCCAGGGTTGATAATTCACTGCCTTGTATCCCGAAGCTGCAAAAACTGAAAGGCAATTACTCTTAAGTGTTGAAAATTTCCAACCATGAAATTCCTTTGTAACATGGATTGTTGGATACTAGTAAGCCGTTATCCTTTTAAAAAAATATTTACTTATACTTTATTTTAAATATGTTGTTATCAGGAGTCCAAGAAGTTTCGTGTACTTTTTACTACCTTCATGAATAAAGAAAAATACAGTTCAAACGCTAGATTTATTTTCTACAAAATAGTTTCCATTCGTTTTAGAGATCTTTTCACAACGAAACAAAAGTTTACCTATGCCTATTGAAAGAAACTTCTTTTAGGGTTTCAAGAAAACACTATTGAAGTTTCTCTTCGATTGGATCCTTATAAAAGTATCTTTCATTGACAATCTGATTGTCTCAATGCAAAAAATAAGTGAAGTATGCGCAATACGACTGCCAAGAGTTCGAGGTGAACTTAAGAAGCTTACGTGTGTAATAGAATAAGTTCTATCAAACAAGCTTAAAGTTATACTTTTTCAGCATCTGTCATTAAAACGTCTTTTCTATTGTGTGCTGGTGTGTCGAGATAAAAGTGTGAAGAATCTAGATCTCTGTTCTCCTACGTGAGGACAAGAACAAGTCCGACATCGCTAAGCGGCTCAACGTCAACCTGATGCTAGTCAATAGAGTCGCGGAGAGGATCAAGAACGGGTAAGATGTCGAAGAAATGACCTCGTTCGGGCAGACCTAAAGTTACCAACCGTTAAGCTGTGAGAAAGGCCCTTGAAAGCGCTCCTAAGCTCAAAATAACTACTCGCGGAGAAGAAGAACATCTCGGTGACAATGGTGTCTAGGGCCGTCAAAGAGGAGGGCGCTAAGAGCTTGAGGTGCGTGGAAGGGCCTCTGCTTAGTCACCGTATGCGAGAACAACGCCGAGAGCGCTGTCGTCTCCTTCTCAACGACTTGAAGAGTCATGGCCATTGAATTCTCATTTTTTTATGATGATAAAACCTTAACGGTCGATCCGGTCATCAAAAAGCCGAACGACCGCTTGGTAAACTTCGGCCAGGACGTCTCCGAGGTCCGCTTCGTCTCCAGGACAAAGCACCCGGCCTCCGTGATGATGCTCGGCATTGGGGCTTCGAATCACGAGACGATGCCTCCGGTGTGGCTCGCGGCCGGTTACAGGGTTACTGCTGCCGATTGTAGGGACATCCTTGCCACGAAAGACCTGCTCTGGGTGAAAAAGATCACCAAGAAGGCGAATTACATCTTTTAGCAGGACATTTTCCCGGTCCACACGCCCAAGACCGTACAGGAGTGGTTGGGGTCGAACATGAACTTCTTTTCGAAGGACCTTTGGCCATCTCAGTCGCCCGATCTAAATCACATTGACTACAGCGTGTGGGCGTATGTCGAGGGCAAGGCCTGCTAGGTCGGCCACATCAACGTGGACGAGCTGAACTCCTCTGCCAACCGCGTTTGGGCCAGTATAGGGAAGGATTTCGTCCGCAACGTGTGCGCAGCCTTCAGGTGCATGCGTGGCCACATTGATTAATATTACAATTTAAACACATATTTCTATGTTAAATCATTAAAAACGTGTCTAAATGCCTCAAAAATATCATTGTTTTTTTTTAGAGCGTCGTGCGAGTGTAACAGACTTTTGCCTTACCCGGTATAACAACCCTTTTTGTATTTAGACACAGATTCGCAGTGAACGATCCTTTAATAAGCACGCACTCTCCAAATGCATCCTCACCAACAGTTTCTGTGCCAAAGCCTAACAAATCCTAAGGAATTTTATTCAAGGGTCTTAGATAAACTTATTTTGTTGGGAAAAGATCTATGAAGCGGATATAAACTATTTTGTAGAACAAATTCTATTGTTTGAACTGTATTTGCCTTTATTCAGGGGAGTATTAAAAAGCGCACGAACTTTCTTGGACACCTGTTCTATCGAGACCACGTTAAATCTCGCACAGATTTAGCGAGTGGCCGCTTTAGCCAACCCTCGTCATCCCCTCCCACGCATGAGAACAGAGTGGAACGATCATTTGGCGATCCTTGGACTAGCTAACTGTTGCCACGGCGCCTCATAACGCAGTGTCCTATTATCGCCTCATTTGGGAAAGAGGTGGCAACAAACTCCCAATCAAGTAGATCATTTTCAGCAGATCTCGCGAAGAGGCGGTCGTCCGTGTCCTTCAGGAAGGGGAGTTGAACTTGTGATAGTTCGCGTCATTACTCGCCTTTTTCTTCAAAGGGCCAATGACCAACAATCTTTCAAACTCGGTTTGATAGGCGTCTTTTCGGGAATATTATAGTTCATGTGCTTACATATGCATATGTAACTTTATGTGTATGTATCATACTTAGTGGTTCACTTAGAGTTGTCTTTAACAAATATGGCGTTATATACCCTATTTTACAGCTCATTTAACCACCCACTAATAATAAAAGATAGATAGATAGATTTCAACACCCCCACTCTGTTCAAGGCCTTAGAATATATTAAAGAAAGCAATGAATCAGCTGCGTGGTGCAACAAGTTCCTTGCTAGCATTTTGGACCGCGGAGATCAATAGAGATCATTGCCTTGGAATGAAGTGTGTGTTGGTGGGCGTGTGTGTGCGTATGTTACGGTGTTAGGATAATTTTCTGATCTCAAATCCTTGTAGCCTTTTGTAACGTAATTTTTGTTATTTAATTAAAACTAAAAATCGAAAACCAACGACGGCATCTACGCCAGAATGTTTGTGCGGAGAGGTTCGTAAATTGGCAAAATTACAGGCGTTCAAGTGTGGAGGGTACGCAATCCTTGCGGGGTAGGGGCAGGCTCGGGAAAGTGGCGTGCCCTTTCTGCTCCAAGTGCCATAAGTAGTCTCCTCTTTTGGTTTCCCTGGTTACTACGCTCCTTCCACCCATTTTCACTTACTCTCCCTTCATCTCTTTCTTGGCGATCCTCTTTTTGACACCCTCTAGCCGAAATGCCCTCGTTAGTTTTTGGTTTTACTCGATACCAAAAAGAACTGAGTACAGTTCCCCTCTCCTGGAGAGTACAAATTAGCACATTGGGGTCTTCTATTTTACCACTACTCTCCCCCACCACCTTGCGTCCCAAGTGTTTTCGGTTCGTACTTATGAGTTCTTATGACCTATGAACGAACTTGTTCCAAGAGGCTTCCAGTAGGCCCTCTTTTCCTTTAGAATTCAGGGAAAAACTGGTTTGAATTCACTATAAATGTTCTTTCTCGTTATCTCTTCTTTTTCAATCATCTGACTAACTCCTTAGCTCGACCCCGTGTATAAATGCCATCGTTAGTTTGAGTTTTTTTCGCAATTACGCCTGACATATAAAAGTGAATATTGAATTTGAAGCTGTGCTGTTTACTGACGCTCTTTGAGAGGGAGTCTGCGTTTTTGGAGGTGAGTAAATGGGGGATGGATGGAGGGGTTTGAAACTGTGGTCCTTAAGATAAAATGAAAGAGGAGAAAAATTCATGATAGACGCCAGTGAAAGAGGAGAAGAAACCAGATAAAAAAAAAACAAAAAAACAATACTTATGCAAACGTAGATTACATCCTAGCAGGATACTAGGAACCCTCCCGCCCGCATCACCACACACACAACCCTCCCCTCCCACCCACAAGGAAACTTAAGACAAGACATTTACTTCTGTTGGGCGCCATCGGCTTCTCTCGAGATTTCTCTTGCACTTGACATATTATAATTCTTTAGTTGCTATGCATGCTGCAGCTGTCATCTGTATAAATGCGTGCCTTCCACGCCACAAAGTTTCAGGATAATCTGCTGCTATATACATATCTTTGATGAGAGAAACCCTCGTTGGTGTTAGCTTTAAATTACAAAGATTTTACTGGCTTTGCATTCAAAAATCCTAAAGAGGAGAGAGCGAAGTCGCTATCTTGGACTGTTTGTCATAACCTCCCGATCGCAGTCTTGATCATCGACTGTCAGCTTTTATCTTTCACCAGGACACACGGACTAGTTACGCCTTTGGTTCTCCACCAGTGCAGAGAGTAGTTATACTTTCGTTTTCCATCAGGAATCACGGAATAACTACACCTTTCGTTCTCAACCAGGACACACGGAGTAACTACACCTTTCGTTCTCAACTAGGATACACAGAGTAACTACACCTTTCGTTCTCCTTCAGGACACAGAGTAATTACACATTTCGTCTTGACGTAAACCGGTCTGTCTCGCCTAGCGACCTTTCCCTAGCAAAGTTCTGCCCTGCTACGCTAACCTCCTGCCTTTAGTTTTCTCCTTTGATAAAACAGTTATAATTTTTACTTTTTTTTTTAGTCTCTTTCGTACTGAACGCTAGGAAAAATAACATTTGCAATGGACCATAATAAACAAAATGAATTTGTAATAAAAACGCTCACTCTTATTTCTAATCACATAGCCATTGTGAGACGATGCAACCAAATACTATACATTGCCATCATTTTTGTCTATTACAGTCCGTTGCGACTGTCATTATTATACATTGAATTTATTTACTTTGTTCCTCGTGATGGATGACTAAAATTAGGTGTAATCTTAACTGATTTTCTACTTCGCCAATTCATTTTTCCCTAACTATAGTTATCCATTTTGCTGACTCCTGTTTTTTTTATTATGAAACTCTATAATCATTTGAGTATTTATTCACACGAAAGAGCCATTTATATATTTTTTGTTAGGAATCTATTTCATTCTTCCACCGCTGTCAGGTAGCCAACACTTCTTTCAATGCTTCCCAGAACCAAATAACTTACTACCAGGAAAATAACTAGTACGTTTAGCAAAATAAAATAAGATTAAATCACTTGACCTGTCATAAAATGGTGCTTGCTGGGCAAAACTAACTTAGAATGGCTAAATGAATAGAATACCTTAGATATCTAACTTCTACAAAACCAAATTACCATACTAGTTTTTACCTAAATTAACTTAATAAATCATTGCAGGTCCATTAAATAATTCAAATAAGATCAACTTAAACGGAGCGAATAAAATTCCCGTACTCACCTCCAACCAATGAATATAATTTACTCACAGCTTTAACAACCCATGCAAAATTAATTCATTCCTAGGCGGCAAATAAAACTCTCATGGATCGATGGACGGAGTAATTAGAGAAACGCACCGACTGCTTTGAGCTGTATAAATAAAGACAAAAAAACAGAGGCCCCAAATTAGCTCGTGCCAGGCCTAATCTCATCTCCTTTTTAAATAAAATTCTCGCCAGCAGCTTTGTAACCTGATTTCTCGTTTACCATTACTCCCCTTTTGTCTCCTCCGTCCAATCTGTAAAGGACACCCCCAACACACCCATACAGACATAGACATACGCACAGCAACGCATACATTCACTTACACTCACCACGCGAATGCATAAGCTTCCAAATCGGCTCCAAATCTGTGTTGAGGGGGAGTCAAAAAGCATTTCAATACCTACAACCAACCACCTAACCCTGGAGCAGACAATCATTCACGCATTTTCCAAATCACACACAAATATACACTTCATTTTCTCCTCCCTCCTGACTTTATAGGCTGGGGAAGGGGGAAGGAGGGTGTCGGGTGGGTGATTTCTACGGGAGAGGAGGTTTAGGGGACGCTCTAATGCAGGATTCCCCCCGGGGGCGAAATATATCAGTGTTTGGAGCCCACAAGTGACATTCATGCGTCCCTGGGGGGCAAGCAGATGGAGGATGTGGGGCTGTGGTTCCAAGGTGCTTTCACCAACTCGCATCAGAGAAACGCTTAGACGCTTTCTCACACCCTTACCTCCTTTCAGGCTTGTATATATGTATACAGCCAGATTCGATCTCCCATACTACCCCTCTATCCTTTGCCTCCTCGATCTGCATCCAACTAAGTATTCGCAGAGATATTCTGCGCCAACACAGAGCTCTGAATAAGCCTGCAATTAACGTATTTTTATACGCCGCTCAACAAAAAGGACAATTTGTAGCACTTTCGTATTTGTAAGCAAAAATTCACGAGGTCTTTATAGATAATAAATAATCTGTGACTTTTTATTGACATTTAATATAGATTGTTTACCATGGATTTTTTATTGTTTGTCACATGAGTAATCTTGTGAGATTGTTCTGCTAATAATATGACAATGACGGGAAAGGACTATGTGAAGGTTTATTCGTGTTCTCTTTGATTGAAGGTTTATTCGTGTTCTCTTTGATTGAAGGTTTATTCGTATTCTCTTTGATTGAGAGGATAAGAGCGTCCGCTTTGAGATTAGAAGGAAGAGTAGATTCGAGTGCATATAGATAATAAATAATCTGGGACTTTTTATTGCCATTTCATATAAATTGTTTGCCATGGATTTTTTAAGAGGAACGAATAATTACGACGCGATGGCATGGGAGATCTTCGACGACTACACAAATTAGCTGTAGTCACTGATGTTCTCCGGGTGCTATTGTTGACGAAGGCTCGCTTCTTTTCGATCGCAACTCGAATAGTGACGAATCACGTCCCTACTGAAGTCTTTGGGTGGATCAGGAAGCGTGTCAAGGGCCACGGTCGAAGGCAAAGAGGCTTCTAAACATAGAATACATTGAGGATATATATATATATATATATATATATATATATATATATATATATATATATATATATATATATATATACAGCTTTATTTTGGGCATGCGTTTTATTAGAGGTGTAATTTTTGTTTATGGATTCATATTTCTCTTTGTTATCAATCGTGTTTACATAACGTGTATCATTACGATCGAACAGAATTTTTTCTCGTATAAAATTATCCAAATATATATGTAATAATTTGCCTATCTTATCTCTCTTTATCGAGAGAAGGGCTTTAGACTGCTAAAATTTGCTCCTCCTGTAAATTCTACTAATCTGTTTGACGTCCATTTCCTTTGCGTGAATTTCCCGACCGACCGATCGACACTGGTGTCTTTGTTCTCCTACCTTTGCATTCAAGGCCTCCGTATTCATCTGGAATATGGGGTTTAGTTGTGTTTGTGCATTCATAAGTGCTGCATAGAAGTCGTCAATTTCTTAATCTTATTGAGATGGTGTAGGTGTGTACGCTTGAGTGAATAGCTATTCGATGTTGCAATCATTAGTTAAATTAATATTTCGTTATTCCTTTAATTTCCTACACCGCAAATATGTATGTACAATGTGTTCCTTATAAAAATAGTCCGGTCACTATGGAAACATGTTGTCTAAATTTCGATCAATGATCTTAAAGTGTTGTAGCATCAGACTTTGAAGGTACATAACCAGATTTGCAAAAGTTCTGTTACAATCAGTTTTTTTAATCTATCAGAGGTTTACGTGTGTGATAGAAAGAATTCACTCAAACATACGTAAAATTCTACTTTTCAAGCACGTGAAATTTAAACGTCTTTGCCATTGTGTGCAGGTGTGCCGAGATGGAAGTGAAAAGAATCGAGATCTCTGCTCTTTTACGCACAAGACACAAGTCCGACATAACTAACCGTCCACAGAGTCGCGGAAAGGCTCAAGAACGGGGAAGGACTCAAAGATCAACCTCGATCAAGAAGACCTCAAGTTGTCAACCGTTTGCCTATGAGAAAGGCCTTGAAAAGAGCTCTGAAGCTCAAAATAGCTGCGCTCGCGGCGTGAAGTGGGTGGAAAGGCCTCTGCTCGCCGGACGTATGCGAGAACAACGTCGCGGAGCGCTGTTATTGCCTTCTCAACGACTTGAGAGTAATAGCTATTAAATTCTTATTTCCGATGAAATTTTGTACGGTCGATCCTGTGATAAAAAGTAGAACGACTGCGTGCTAAGCTTCGGCTGAGACATCTCCAAGAATTGCTACGTGTCCCGACCAAGCACCGATTTCCTTGATGATGCTCAGTGCCATGGCTTCAGATGGCGAGAAGATGCCGCCGATGTGGCTCGTGGCCGCTTTCAGGCTCACTTGGGCCAATTAAAGGAATATCTCTGGCACGAAAGTCTTACCCTGGGTGACAAAGATCACGAAGAATGAAAACTACGTCTATCAGCGGGATGGTGCTCAAGCCTACACGGCCAAGACGTACAAGACTGGTTGGGGTCAAACATTAACTTCTGGTCTAAGGACCTTTGGCCACAGTAGACACCCAACCTTAATCCCCATCCCCCCGACTACATCGTGTGGGCTCATGTCGAGGGCAAGGCATCCAAGGTCCGCCACAGCAACATCGACGAGCTGAAATCCACCGTCAAGCGCGCGTGGACAGGAGCATGAGGAAGGACTACGTCCGCAACGTGTGCGCTGCCTTCCGGTCTCCCCTGGAGCGCGTACTCTTCCCCAAGAGCAGCCAAACTGATTAATATTAGAATTTAAACACATATTTATGTGTTAAATCAATAAAAACGTGTCTAACTGCATCAAAACTCTCATTGTGCCCTTTGCTGAGAGCGTCGTAACGAGGGTAATAGGACTCTTGCAATACCATATACATATATATATATATATATATATATATATATATATATATATATATATATATATATATATATATATATATATATATATATGATAAATAAAACCCACAAGGAAAATGAAAAGAATAATTCCGAGAGCTTTCGTCTTTATTCTAAAAGACTTCTTCATGGAATAACATAGGTGAGGGCAGACAATCTGCAATATTTTTACATATCTATAGTCAGGCTCATACTATTAATTGGAATAGTGCTCAACCTATTATTAAATGAACAAACTCCATTTCAAGAAATATTTTGGAATGTATCTCTACTAATACTTTCCCAAATTTTAATATTAGCCCTGGATTGTTTAGCCTAGATCCTATCATATCTAATTATATTAAATCACAAATTAAAGTATTTAAAGAATTTGTACCCCTAGTTAGGGTTTTGATGCAGGTAGCTGTTTTAACCCCCCACTCTTTACTATTTAAGACATTGTCTGTCCTCACCTACGTTATTCCATGAAGAGGTGTTTTAGAATAAAGACGAAAGCACTCGGAATCGCTTTTCCATTTTCCTTGTGGGTATTATTTATCATAATTTTGACTCAAGTGCAAGTTGTGAGTTTCTTTTCATATATATATATATATATATATATATATATATATATATATATATATATATATATATATATATATCCAAAAAAGTACAGTAGCGTACGTGTAACAATAGGAATAAAACCACATTCATTGAAATGCAATATTACCTTTGGTTCATAGAAAAGTCTTCACTATAAAGCCAGAACCATCTATTACTCCCCAGCTAATTATAAGGAAAACGGATCTGACAAATATTATGTTACCTTTCCATACTCCCCCCAGTTAATCAATTTCAAAAGGTTGGCACGGACCAACAACATCAATGTTGCCTTTCACTACGAGAATACGATCAGAAATAGCCTATCCAAAAATAGATCGAACGATAAAGAACAGGGAGTTTATTTTATTCCATGCAAATCACGTAATGAATTATATATCGGTGAAAACAGCACATTTTGCAGCTGAATGAATGAACACAAATGCGATATGCGACGTGGTGCCATCTCCTCGAGTTTATTTCTACATATGTCCAATGAAAATCATCAAATTGATAAGTCTCACAATTATATACATCGACGCTTAATTGAATCGTCACTTATAAAAGAAATTCCCAACTTTATTACTTCTGACGGCCAATTCAATACTAATACCTTAATAGCAAGAAATTCATACTTCGGCTTCTCAAAAATGCCGACACATTCTCGCATCTTCCACCTTAGCGCCACTGATTTTTGTGTTTGAACATTAAGAAACTTCTGTATTTCACTTGTTCACAAGCGACTGACAATGACTGACAATAAGTTTAAAGACTGTTGAATTTGAGAGAAAATAATGCGACAATGTAATAATGAATAAATTTAGAGTTTAGTAAATTATCAAGAAAACACTACCAAATTAATTCTAAAAACAAACTGAGAAAACAAAGTAAAAATTTAAACTAAAAATGTAATTAATGAATGAACATTGCCAACTTGAGAGACGGACAGGAATCGAATTATTTAAAAGGTGGAAAATTGGAACTGAGCTAAACATGTTAGTTGTTTAAAATAACTGAAATATGAGTAACAACTAATAGAACATTACAATTATTAAGTCATTAAGTGAGTTGTTATTAAATTTTAGGTAAAAATGAATTATAAAAAAACTAAAATTAAGATATTTGAATTAATAAATGTAAAGTGATGTGGACGACTGACTCTAATTTAATTCTGAAATAAACATTTGAATAAAAAGTGATTCCAAAATATTGAGATCTATGGTTTTATACGCAGAACCCAAAACCTTGAAATTTGAAGAGGACAATAATGAGGTGCAAGTATCCGAATGATTCCTTATTGCAGAGAATTCCGGTTTAGCAATGGGTATGTCTGTATAGTGGGAAACTACCTTATGTTTTTAAACCTGCAGCTTCAATTGTAACGTAGTTTTACCCACCTAACGATTTTGGCAACCTGCACACATAAATTGATAAACAAGTGAGGACCTTAGTAGTTTCTCCTTATGAGACAAGTAGGTTTTAAGCGAGATAGTATTAATTGGTATGGAGTAGAATTTGATTTGTGGATAAACTTTAGATAATAATTGTTGTAAGTCTAAGATGAGTTTGTTGGTCAGCGAGCCTATGCTGGGTATTTTGAGATGCATTTTTTTTTTTTATACATTAGATTTGACGAGAGGAATCACATGTTTTATTTAGGAAACTTTTAATCAATTTGTCGAGTAATGATGCTGGGAATAAATTATATTGACAAAATTGTTTAAGATAAGACATCCCCTTATGAAAATAGTCCCAATCAGAGCATATTCTGAAATCATAGTTTATTCTGCAGCTTAGATATTTTGAAGCAGTTTGATAAACTCGAGAAATAATTAGTGCCAAGCAGAGTGGATACTGGTTTTCTATATACTGAAATGGAAATTTTGTTGTCTGACCAGGTAATCTTAATGTCTAAAAATGAAAGAGAGTTATTAGTTTCATGCTACAGTGTAAATTTGATGTTATATTGCCGGGAATTGATGTAGTTTTGAAACATGGAGGCATGATTCTTATTTTGAAAGAGTACGAAGCAATCGTTAATGTAGCTTTTATAGAGTATACGTTTGAACTGAGGATTTGCAAACATAATGGGGTTTCCCACTATTCAGACAGAACCAGTGCTAAACCGGAAATCTCTGCAATAAGGAATCATTCGGATATTCGCACCCATTATTGTCCCCTTCAAATTTCAAGATTTGGGGTTCTGCGGATAAATCCGTAGATCTCAACATTTTGGAATCACTATTTATTCAAATGTTTAATCCAGAATTAAATTCGATTCAGTCGTCCACACCCCTTTACAAACACTAATTCAAATGTCTTAATTTTATTTTGTTTTATAATTCATTTTTACCTAAAATGTAATAACACCTCACTCAATGACCCGATAATTGTAACCTTCTATTAGTTGGTTGCCCATATTTAAGTTATTTGAAACAATTACCATTTTAAGCTCAGTTCCAATTTTCCACCTTTTAAATCATTCGATTCCTGTCCTTTTCTCAAGTTGGTAAGTGTTCATTCATTTATTTCATTTTTAATTTTAATTTTTGCTTTGTTTTCTTAGTTTGTTTTTATAATTTTGCATTGTTCTCTCAGTAATTTTTGGCAGTGTTTTCTTGAAAATTTACTAAACTCTAAATTTATTCATTATTACATTGTCGCATTATTTTCTCTCAAATTCAACAAACTTTAAACTTATTGTCAGTCATTAATACATATATCTCTTAATGTATTCTAAGCTTGCTTACTTTCATATTGTTTTACTCCATTATAAGTTGAAGATGAACATAACTAATGTTCGAAACGTTCCAAAATATATATGTTCTGAATACTGGTTCTGGCTTTAATTTACATACTAAAATCGAGGTTTCTGAAGAATGTCCCAATTTCTACATATATATATATATATATATATATATATATATATATATATATATATATATATATATAATTCCATTAATTCGTTCGGCATTAATCAAAGCAGACATCTTTCTTCTATGGATAATCAATGCTAATATTCGTCAGTTTACATCATTATGTTTCTAGAAATTTCTCGTATCTTCAATTTACACATTTCATCGAATTTATAAGATTTATTTTGTTTAATAATAATATTTTTGCCTCTTATTAAAGTGCTTAAATACTTTTGTCCCTTGCTAAATCTCGTTTATTAGCAATTATTGTTATATACAAAAAATATGTCTTATGTGTACTTTTTTCCGCTAAATATCGACATGTTTACTAAGTTTCTTTTTACTTTTTATATCCAGACGAAATCACAAATTTTTTCAGAAATATTAAAAATTTAAGTTTGGCAAATATTTCTGTCGTCTCACTGTACATATACCCTTCACGCATATTTATATGTATATAAACATAGAGATACATACATATACATATATACACATACATATACATAGAGAGAAAGAGAGGAAAAAAGGAAACCAAGCAGGAAACAAGAACGAAAAATTATACCATTAATTACACGATCAATGTTTAGGTATTGTCTAAATGCATCTTCTTTAGACAAGCCAAGACTTAAATTAAAATTAGGGAATTTTGACGATTCCATAAAATTCTCACAATAGTATCTTTAATATGACAAATAATTTTAACCGAGTTCCAATCGATGTTAGGTTAGGTTAAGACATATGTATATAAAATAAACTACTCTCTTTACCACGTAGGATATTATATTTGTGTTGAGATAACGTTGGGGCAAACATTTATCTGATTGCCCAAAGTAATATTTGGAACAATCTATATATTTTACGCAATAGTGGAAGGGAGCATCGGGCACTAAAAGTTTATAAATAGTATTTTTATAATTAAATACAATAGAAATTCCTAATGTTTTTCATATATGAGGGAAAGTAGCAAAACCTGGATTAAATGGTAATTGCTTTCATTTCTTTTCAAATGAAAGCAAGAAGTTTTTTATATGAAAAATGACCTCATTCAAACCGACTGACAAACAAAGAGAATTGTTCCAATAAGCACAGCAACGAAAATATGAATTTAAATGCACATATGTAAAAATAAAAATAAGAGATTATTTCATTAAATTTTATTTATAATGCGATTTTTTCTTATTAATAATGAAACTGTCTAGATTGAATAAACCTTCACTTAATTTGAAATTAATTTCTTGAGAGAATTTAATGATGGCCGATTCAACTAAATTTCTGTTGATAACATTGCACAAAAAAACAAAGGACTTCGCAATAGACCAATCTATTTAATGGTCTAAGGTAGAATGATGGATGAAGAGTGCATTTGAAGTTTGCCCAGTCCGAAAACTGTATTTATGTTGTTTGATTCTACATAATTCCTAGGACTTTCAAAACAATTGTTAAATCCAATGACAGATTACAAATATGTTAATAAACCACTGTGGAGGAGCGTAGTATTTATTATCTCGAGACCAGTTTCGGCATGAAGTTACTCATCTTAACTTCAGTCGCACACTAAGAATACATGCAGTCCCACCAAGCGTACAATATATATATATATATATATATATATATATATATATATATATATATATATATATATATATATATATATATATATATATATATATAGTTTACAGAGATCCAATTGGAGTTCCTAATCAGGAGGGAATGTGAATTTAACTTCATTAAAGATATCTTTTAAGATTAGATCTTTGCCGTAGGGGCTGCATTTGTAGGACTTTAATTGTCTGACCTATGTAAAAAAAAACACGATTGTCAAGGGATTTATTCTATAAAAACAGACTATTTTATTAGGGGTGAAATTTTTAATTAAAAGGTTTCTTAACGTGCGATTATTACAAAAAACAACATTAACCTTAAATTATTTTAATAATTTTACAACATGGAGCAGGTGGTCATTGTAAGAAAGCATTAAAATATTGTTCCGCGCGAATGCCTGCCTATTTTTTCCATAGGACTTCTTTGGCGAGTATAAAGAATCGTTTACAAAATATGAGAGGTATTTAAAATCTTCCCCAATACGTTTTATTTATTCAAACTCTTCGTCAATAAATATGGAATAACAAACTCAAAGAACACGCAGATATAAAGAAGCCTACACCCATGTTCCCTCTTATTTTCATCTTTATTCTAGCCATCCCAAAAGGACTAAAAAGGTCAGATTATAATCTGTTATTTCCTGATCCATCCTCCATACTTTTTCATATCAATTTAGTTAATCGTCTGACATTGCTCCCTCCCGGTTTTTCCTCTCTTGTACCACACCCACCTGGAAATCATTCTGAAACCAATAAATAAAACGCGATGAGAAAGGTGTAACAAAGTTCTTTAATTACGCAAGCAATTTCATACCCTTCTTTCTCACTCCTACTTATAAACCCCCTTATCTGTCTATCAAACGGGCGGGGCCTTAGAATAATCCCCGATAGAACCACTGCCTTGCATCTTTTCTTCGGAGACGAGGTAAAAGGTAATTTACACCTTTTGCCCGAAGTGTATAAGGGTTAATTTTGTTTCATAGTCCCTCCCCCCATCAACCTTTATCAGACGATCTTTTGATGAAAACAATATTCATTTTAGGCCGAGGGAAGTTCATTATTAATTATGCATCGTCTGTTCAGATTTCTTTCTGAGCCTCCATCCTTGCGTTAGGGTATCGTTGATTTTGGGGTGTAAGAGAGATGCGAATTTTTTTTTATATTCTTGTGTACATACATACTAGTAATAGAAGTTTTGTCTTTATACCTATATTACCAAAGGTTCAGAGGTACCGAAATACCAAAAGTTCTTTCTCTTTCAGTCTTCATTGTTTTTCTCCCCATTTTTCCTTTTAGGTCTGCATTTTTCGTCTTCTCGAGACAGTTGGATATTAATTAAAAATGACTTACTTCATTCATTAAAGTGTAGTCGTCCATAGAACACAAAATTATTTTAAAAAGCTTCGGAGTCGGAGCTGCTTAATTACATCTGGGTCAAGTTTATGCACGACCTATGAATCTATCGTAATAGATAATCCCTAACCCTCAACAGTTGGAAACTCTCATTCATGTATACGAGCCCTGGTTCCTAAGTGTAGAAGGTTCCTTCTAGGACAGCAGTGTGTGCACTGTACGTGTGATTCGAGAGAAGAAAATTAGACCATCACTAATGCACCCCTGATTATTACCATAACAGAACATAAAACACCTTCGACTAACGCTGAACAGTAAGGAAAAGAGGGCGAGTATAGACCATTAGAACCAGAAAATACAGGTCAAATAATCTCCTTAAAGGTTAATATATATATATATATATATATATATATATATATATATATATATATATATATATATATATATATATATATATATAAACCTTGAATCAAATAGATAAACATCATTCCCTCATTCAATATTGCGCTGACAGGAGGCCACGTGCCTAAACAACGGGCCAATGGTAGGTGTGTATACATATGTGCACGCATTTTTGCGAATGTTATGTATGTCTGTGTAAAGTTCACGTATCTTCAAGCGCCTGGATGCACACACCTGCCTGGCGGAAGTGACGTGCGTAATTTCCTGGCTCGACCCCGCCACGTGTCGACGCCTCCCGATGACTCTTCCCCCCTCCCTCCGCACGCGTAGCCAACGACAGTCTTGTCCCTCGCCCCTCCCGAACTCCCGTCGGTGGCGATCGGGCGGTCCTCGTTTAACGGCGATCGGCGCTCGATAAACAGCCGCGCGTGGCCCTCCCGACACAAGCTCCCGGACCCGTTATTAAGGGGCGTTATTTAATTTGCCTGGCCAGGTACGACTGCGGGGGCTCCCTCATGGGAGGGGCCAGGTCGGGCCGTGGAGGCTTTCTCAGGGGAAGGGCCAGAAGCAACCTGACGTCCCGTATGATTAATAAATTCCCAGATTCCTCGAATCTCAGTAACAGATTCATTTAACCAAGATTCCTAGATTCAGTAGTTTCCTCGATTCTTGGTTTCTACATTTCCAAATTCCTGAACTCCCAGTTTCCAAGATTTCCATAATGCCTGAAACCCAGTTCCCGAGAATACCAAATTCCCTAAATCTCGGATTCTAAGACTCCCAGAATAACCTAAACCCTGCTCCAGAGAATATCAAATTCCTAGAGTCCAAGATGCCGTGATTTCTAGAATAAAAAAAAAACGGTTTCAGAGAATAAATACCGAAATCCCAAAATATAAGATACAGGATTCCCAGAATCAAAGTTTCCCAGAGCACAAAATTCTCGGAATCGTAAATTCATGGAATGCAAGATTTGGAGATAAGTAGAATAACGAAAGTCAAGTTTCGAGAATAACATATTCCCAGACTCTCAGTTTCTAAGATTTACAGAATATCAGAAACCCATTTTTAGAAAATACTAAATTGTTGGAATCTCAGATTCCAAGGTTCAGAGAAAATCAGAAAGTCACAGAATCACTGATTCGAAGATTCCCAGAATAACAGAGATCCAGTTCCCAGGATACCAGAAACCTACCTACCGGTAATACCCTGTTCACAAAATTTGAGAATTCTGGAATCCCATAATCAAAGACTAGCATAATACCAGAAACCCAGTTTCCATAAAATACCTAATTCATAAAATTTGAGATTCACGGAATCATTGATTCCAAGATTACCAAAATACTCGTAACTTAAGCCAGGTTTATGAGAATACCAAATTTATAGAAATTCAGATTCTAGAAAATCCCAGAATACCTGTTTTATGATTATCATATTCCCATTGTCTCATATAGAAAGAATAACATATTCCTAGGTTACTGGAATACTAAATTCACAGGATCTCATATTCTTCGAATGCAAGATTCCCAAATTTCTAGTATACTAGAAAGCAGTTTCCGAGAATTCAAAATTCAGAGAATCGCTGCTTTAGAGAATATCAAGTTCCCAGATTCCTACAATTCTAAAATAGGAAAAACATATTTTCCGAGAATAAAAAATTCTCTGACTCTAACATTCCATAAATTCCCTATTCCAATATTCCTAGAAACCCAGTTAAGGAGAATACCAAATTCCTACAATCTGAAATTCCCCGCATTCCAGATTTAGGATTGTCAGAATAGCAGAAGACAGTTTACGAGAATACCAATTCCCAGAATTCCAGATTCCAAGTTTGCAAAAATATCTGAAAGACTATTTCCACTGATACCAAATACCCCAAAGCCCAGATTCCAAGGACACCAGAATAATAGAAAACCACTTTACGAGAATTCCCAATTCACAGAACCTAAGATGCCCAAATTCCACGAAAAATAGAACCCGAATTCCAAAGCTTCCTTAGAATATTAAATTTACAAAATCTCAGATTCCAGTATTAAATGATTCCCAGAATCCCAGATTCTCGGAATCTCAGACTCCCAAATTACAAGAATTATGGATTCGCAAAATAACAGAATCTCAGATACGGAGAATATAAAATTCCAAGATGTTCCTACTCTTGTAGTTCCAGATATTAACATTCCTCAAAGATTTAAGATTCCTAGATTCAGTAAACTTCCCTGAACTTCCCGATTAAAAGATTTCCATAACACCTGAAACTCAGTTTCAGAGAATATCAAATAACACAAATCTCAGATTTCAAGAATCCAAAATTCTAAGGTTCCTAGAAAACTAGACACAATCTATAAGAAAATACTAAATTCCAAAATTCTCAGATTCCCTAAATCCAAGATAAATAGAATCGAGACACAAAATTTCTGAGAATTCAAAAGGCCCAAAATCTTAGATTCAAGGATTTCCTGAATACCAGAGTCCAGTTTCGGAGAATATAAAATCCCCAGAAACTCAGATTCCGAAAATATCAACTTCCCAAAGTCTCAGATTCGCTGAAACTCAGCCTTACAAAGTGGAAGGATTTATCATTTTCCAAAATCTCTAATTTCAAGATTTTCAGAATAAAGGAATCAGAATTTCCGAGAATATCAAATTTCAAGCATAACAGAATCCCACTTCTAAAAATTCAAAATTGCTAGAATCTCAGATTCCAGTATTAAAGGATTCCAAAGATCATTTATAGCAAGATTTGTAGATTCCCAGAATCCCAGATTCTGGGAAGCTTGAGGAAGATAAGCCTGATTACCGATTGAAGAGTAGCACATCAGCTATGACACAGACATCGCAAATCCGAAATTACAAGGGCTCAAGGGGAGTGTAGAGGGAGAGATTGGCCTCCTTACACAAATGTTATGGTGGCGATCTTTTGCATCTATTGCTAAACTGAAGGCGCATCAAGAGAGATGCGTGACATCCCAGTGCCATGCACTGCAAATTGTTATTTCTTATGGTGATTTAAAGATAGAATAAGAAAACAGGAAGAGATAGAGAAAGAGAGGAGAGAGAGAGAGAGAGAGAGCAAACGGAATGAAATAGATGGAGTTCAAACCTATTTCATCTAGAGGAGCTCTTGGCTTTTCAGCCCCGGCTCTAGCCACTCGGCTTCCCGATTAGTTAGCGCAGCGGCCTAAAAAGCGAATCGAATGCTAGGATACATCGCAGCGAATTTCTGTTATCACCATCATCATCATCACTAACTCTATAATTTAAGAAGGGAATTTTTTGAGTATTTGAATAATAATTTCATCTTAGTTTGGTTATGAGTTATGTTTTTTATCAAAGTTATTCCTAATAATTCTTTTATAATATCAAAAAACAAAATGGTGAAGTTCAGAAATAAATATAAGTATCGAAATTTTGTGATTTTTTTAAAACCCAAAGAATTACAAATGGTGAAGTTCAGAAAATATATTTTTATAGATCTTCTTCTATAACTATATTTTAGCAACGTAATTTTTTGAAAAGGGGGAAATTTAGTTTATAGTTCCTTTTTAAAATTATTATAATTGGTGGAGTTCAGAAAATTGATCAAAATTTAGCCATCGATGCTTTTTTTTAGTTTTAAATTTTAATCTTAATAGCGAAGCCATTTCCTGGTAAGTTTATAAACATAATTTTACCCCAATGTAAATCTTTTATTTGACCTCATCTAGAGTACGCGGTGCAATTCTGGCCACCTAAGCCCTGCATATATGTGGAAATGTTAGAAAATTTTCACTGCAGGGCTATCAAGCTGATACCAGAACTTATTATCTTTTGCGAATAGATCATATGATACGATTTCTGAATAGAAAGAACAGTAGATGGATAACTCTGAAAGACCACAGAAGATTGTGTGGCAGGAGAGGAAAGAGTCAGGAAAAAACTTTTAGAGTGCATAAAAAGAGTTGAAAGGTCGGTGCTTAGACACCGATGCGAGATGATATTGTGCGTTTGAGATACTTGGTATTGGGTTTGCCTGGGGGGGTGGGTAAATGAGGGTGGAAGAAACGTCGCGTGTGGTGGAGACACGTTGTTCATGTTGCTGTGGATAGATGTTGGCTGAGGGTAGTCGAGGGCTGCGGGGTATCTTTATGCCAGCATATTGTAATTCGTATATATATATATATATATATATATATATATATATATATATATATATATATATATATATATATATATATATATATATATATATATATATATATATGTGAAGTCCTTTCACGCTTTCCTGTCATTATTATTTTCAAAACTAGAAGACGAGACGCTGCGGGAGAGAAATAGTCTTCTATCACATTATTATAAGTTTTGTTGTAAGTGTGTGATTACATATACACTTGATGCTATGAAGGTACACACGTAAATGAGGTGTGTAGTACATTTCTTTTCGTTTCGAAAAGATATTGCGAGATTGGAACGTGTGCAAGCCAGGGCAACCAAACTGATTCCCTCTATCAGACACAAGAGTTACGAAGATAGATTACGGGAATTAGACGTGTTCTCGCTGGAGACCCGGAGACTGCGTGGTCAGCTCATCGAAGTGTTCAAAATACTTCGAGGCTTTGACATTGAAGACTACAGGGATATTTTCCAGCTGAGCCAAAGCAGAACAAGAAATCACGGCTACAAACTTGAACTGAAGCGTTACCAGCGTGATCTGTGTAGGAAATCTTTCACATATAGCATCTCCGGCACTTGGAACGCACTTCCAGTGGAAGTTGTCAACAGAAACTTTGTGGGACAGTTCTATTCAAGACTAGACAAAGTCTTGAAAAATAGCCGTTTGGAGACTTGAAGCGTGGCGTGAGTGCTCTTCTAGAACGTCAATCTGACCCTTTAGAGGACTGCGCCTGCTCTAGTGTTCACTTTGATTGGATCGTAAGGCCTACTAGGGTACCTCTTTTCCTTGCTACTCCTTGTTAATCTCTCTCTCTCTCTCTCTCCCTCTCTCTCTCTCTTTCTCTTGATTTATTTCTGGGGGTTTTCTCCCTGACTATTTATTGATCCATTTTCTCTCTGTTTCTCTCCTTTTCTGTCTCCATCTTTTACCATTTCTCCCTATCATTTACTTCCTCTCTCTCTTTATATATATATATATAATATTAAGGAGAAATCCCAGAGCCACCAGAAATTTTCCAAACAACGTTTCGAAAACTACAAGTTTTCTTTTTCAGGCTAAAATACAACTTACTAAAATTAATACATAAAAGATAATATGAATATAAAATAGAGTAATAATAAAATGTATATTAATGTAATACTTTAAGAAAAATAAACAAACGTTTTTTAAATTGAAAAAAGAGAATAAGTTTTTAAATTTGCTTCAAATACAAGATACGAACAAGAGAAGTAAAAATTGCTTTAAAAATGGCTAAAAATAAAAAGAAACTAGTTAAGATAAAATCTTTAAGGAGAAAAAACAACAGTTTGGTTTTTTTTTTAATTGACAAAAAAGAATAAGTTTAAAATTTGTTTAAAAATTCTAAAAATTAATTAATTGAAAACTTTAAGAGCAAAAAAAAAGACATTTAACAGAATAAAAGTATTTTTAGAACATTAAAAACGGGATGTTTTTAGTACTTACTGAAGAGGTTCCATCCTAGAGAGTAGATGATGGATTTAGATTAGGGGCTAATATTTCTAGGTTTCAGGTTAAAGATAATTTAATTTTAAGGATGAATCCGAGGACCAAAATGAAAGTAGTTTCCATTAAACTGATTCTTTAATGACAACGTTTCAAGCTCCAAGCCTATCTTCAGGTCTGACAAAGAGAAATGAAGAAATATTTAAATTTTGACATATATATATATATATATATATATATATATATATATATATATATATATATATATAATAGACAACGATAGTTACCTCGTTTAGCTCTATTCTCTTTTTTTATTATCTGTTTTCTCCCTTTGGTCTTTTTTATCTGTGGAAGATGTTCTCACTACATTCTACGTAGACGACCTATTGACATTTTTTGGCGCCGCCCAGATGCCAATTCTGGAGCGTCGACTCCAACAGGCCTTGAATCGCCTCTCTCGCTATGCCGAAGCGCATAGGCTTCGGTTTTCCTTGGCCAAGACTAAGGTGGTGCACTTCTACCGCCCTCTACGGTTCCACAATGACCCGGACTCGTTTCTATATGGGGCTCGCCTGAAAGTGGTAGCTTCGCACCGCTTTCTTGGTCTTGTTTCGACCGACGCCTTACCTGAGACGCTCATATTCGCAGCCCTGGGGTCCCTTATACCCACGTTCTAGACATATTTAGCTCCGTAACGTTAAGTACTTTGGGTGTTGATAGGGTCGCGCCTTACCTTTATACCGATCATTTATCCGTTCGAAGTTTGAGTGTTTATGCGAGTTTTACGCATCAGCGACCGAGCGGTTATTGCAGAATGTGGTTTGATACATCACACCGGTCTACGCCTGGCGACCGTTGCCTTCCTCACATGCCCCATTGGTATCCTATTTGTTGATGCTGATGATATGACACTCGCTCTGCACCGTACACAGTGCATTTTGCGCTTGTACGCGTGAGCCCGGCGCCTCCCTCAGTCGCCAATGGCTCTCAGTCCATCCGCGGCCGATCTCGACGGTACCTTTTCCGACGAGTGAGGCCAGTTATACGCTATGCACTTTAGGTTTATGGCTAGAAAACCCCTTTGAGAGCTCGCTGTAGCCTCGGTTTCCAAAGCTTCCACAGCTACCGCAGTATTTCAGTCGACCTTTTGGAGCCCACTTCGTGTCACGCTGGATCCGTGCTAATGTACACGGATGTTTCATAATTCCAGGAATTGGTCGGCTTCCACGCCTTATTCCCTTTGTTTAAAGTCAACTAAGCTCTACCAGACGTTTTTTTTGTCTTCCTGACAAAGCTGGTTGCAATTCACCGCTCATTTCGCGAGATAACCTGTCGTAATTTCAAATCGAAAGATATAATCGTGCCACTATACAAATCGCTCATGCGCCCACCCTAAACAAGGATATAGCGCAGTTAGAAAGATTGCAACGTCGGGCTACGAAACTAGTTTCTAGAATCCGAAACAAACCATACGAAGATAGACTCTGCTCATTAAACCTACTATCACTTGAAAGTAGACGATTACGTGGACAATTGATTGAGGTATTCAAACTCTTACAACGATTTACTAATATTGATTACAGACTATTGTTCGAGATGGACGAAAGGGCCAAAACACGCCAAAATGGTTTAAAATTAGTGAACAAGCGATTTAACTCTACTATAGCCCAAAATTGCTTTACGTTTAAAATCACGCAAACGCGGAATAGCCTGCCCAACCGTGTATTAGAAAGCACTTCAATTAATATGTTCAAAAACCGACTTGATGAGTACTTCAATAGTGTAAATATAATGTAGTAGGAGCATAAAAGAAAAAGTCATATGAAATAAGGAGTTGGGAATAAAATAGAATGAAATAAGCAATAAAAAGATACCAGCGACGTCTCCCTGCATGGAGTGAATGTGAATTCCCCTTTTCCTTTTCTGTCTGTCCTATACCTATATTATTTTCATCACTAGCAGGTGAATCCTTCGGGAGAAGAGAGTACTGTCCTATCACCTCCTTTCCCCCTGGTTCGAAGAAGCCTGTTCGTGTATTTGAGGGATAGCTGAACCTGCATGTAGATAAGTGTGTACCGTATAAGTGAAATAGTTAGAAGAGGCATGTAAAGAAAGGTCAAATGATACACATGTAGATAAGTGTGTACAGTAGAATAGAAATATTAGAAAAAATCATGTAAAAAATATATATAGAAAAGGTACACATGTAGATAAGTGTGTACCATAGAGTTGAAATAGTTAAAATAACAAAAAAAGCATGATACACTAACGTTAGAATGTGGTAGTTAACATCTTCCGTAAGCAGACTGACCTTGAGCGGATCTTAGGGTCTTTGCTAGTCCTTGTTTCCGTAGTCTGTAGTTTCTGTACCTGGTTAGATGACCGGATTGTGATATTTAGCGACTCACATAGCGCTCTGAGCGCTCTCTGGAAATTCGAATCACCATACCCACTGGTTCGTGGTATCCTTGACGCCACGCTTGCCGCAAGGCAGGTGGATGTCTAGATTATCTTCTGCTGGATTCCTGGACCTGTTAGAATTGCGGGAAATGAGCACGTCGATGGGGGCGTCAAAGTTCCGAGTACTGGTCAACTAGACCAGTGTTTTTTGCCCCTCCTCACACCGACTATGTGGCAGAAATAAGGTCCGCCTACCTGACTGTCTGCCAAAAAGGATGGAAGACGGCCGATGGGAACTTTAAGTTGCGTTGCGTGCTATTGCGCTGGGACTGTTCCCATAGACTTACCCCTCAATGCAGCCACAGCTTAGGGTAGCTTTCTGTCGTCTTCGAATAACGCACAAACGCGGACGCATCGTCATTTGATGTATCGCTCCCCTGCGCGTTACTGCGACGACTGCGTTGTCCCTCGGACTGTTCGGCACATTGTTGTTGAATGTCCCATTCTGGGTGATCTTCACGCACGCTACCTGCGGGGTTATGACCAATTGTCTCTTGTACTCTGGACTGCTTCATGCACACAGACTTGCGGACTATACGACATTTTGGAGGGTCTGGCCTCCTCCACTTTATTTAACTGTTTGTTGTGGGTAGCATGCTCCTGCGCCGGGGGAAAGCGGGCCTACCCCCGACGCCTTAGCGTGCTTCCTCTTCCTTTTTTTCTTCTTTTTGTCTATTTTGTGTCTATTACTTCTTACGGTTTTGTTTGTTTCTATTTTTATTTGGTTTGTTTTTCCATTGTTTGGTTGGGTTTAGGGAAGTTTAAAGTAACCTAGTACTAGTCTCTGCCTGTTTGTCTGTCTGAAAGTCTCTCGCTCTTTTGTGTTCTCTTTTTACACTTTCGCTCTTTTCTCCATTTTATCTCCTTCGTTCTCTTTATCTATCTCTCTTTCTCTTTCTTGCTGTATCCCTCTCGCTATCTTTCTCCCTTTTTCTCTCTCTTTCTTTCTCCCTCTTTCTCTCTATCTCTAAAGTTTGAGAGTACGAATGAGTAATTTACTATATTTGTATACTTTCCGTTCTTAATTTGCAATCTTTCTCCTACTTTCTTGTATGCTCTTCCTCTTCTTATCCATCACTTCTCTGAAAGAAAAAAGTGAGAAAGGAACAGTTTGCTGGGGGAGAGGGGGGGGGCTATAAATGCTGTTTTATGATCGGCGATCGATTTTCTCTATTTGTTTGAGAAGTCAACACCTCCAAATTGCCTAAATGGCCAGAGGCCGCCCCAAGGCGATGGGCAAGATCGCACTCCTATGATATCCGATGCACACAATCGCACGCCGTTTCTCAAGAACCGTAATCGCACTCTTAAGAAAGGCTACCACAAGGCTCGGGGCCCTTGGGGTGGTGGATTGTGGTGTGGTAGTGGAATGTCCTTTTACCCGATGTATTCAGGAAGAGATGTCGAATGTGAAAAAGGCGCCGTAATTTAGAATTTATGTGGGGGGATTTGGTTTAGAGGAAAAGAGTGGGCGATTTTATGGCTTCGCACTTACAAGATAACTGACGATTAATTCTCCTTTGATTAAAAGTGCCGCCCACTCACTTATATATATATATATATATATATATATATCATCCACAGATAAACATATTTTGGAAATTTCAAGGAACACCTACTAGATTATAGCTGGAAGCTAACAGTTTACTCAAAGTAGCCGCCCTTGGCTTCTACCACGGCGTAAAGGCGACTATGGAACCTGGCCCCCCTTTCTCCCCTTACACATTTATCTTTACCCAGATCGCAATTGTGCAAATTAAGTCACCCCCCCCCCACACACACACTGCCTTCTCTCTCGAAAGGGGGCGATTCTCGCCCTTCCGCCGGGAGTGCCGCTGGAGGGAGTGATGGCAGACACTGCACCCACACTCAGTTCAATCTTCCAAACTTTGTCTACGGCGGTTAAATCAAAGGGAATGTGCAAAGGGGCAAAGGGGGCGCCACCACACATTCAAACTGGCGCGCAGACTCTTCCAGGCAAAATACAGTAACATCCCTCCCCCCAGCCAACGAAGATCGCCCTCTGGTTCTCATAGGCTTACCAGTAATTGTCTTTCTGATCTCTATGTATCATTCATATCCGGTCATGGGACCCTCCCTACCCCCAAACGAAGTTGATTGGTGGCTCAAACAATAATGATAAAGTTTTATAGCTTCATCATAATCAAACCCCCATCTCATACATAAAACACAGCAAACCTAACGGCGTATCAGTCGAAACCCTCCCCCAAACACCATGGCGCCAGATATCGAGCCCAGAAGAAACATGTCCCACACGTTGTTACACTTGAGTTCCACTGGCAATACTCCAAAGCGGCCACCGTTCAGAAAGGAACACATACAGACACCATATTATCTTGACCAACACAAACAACTGCACAGTGCATACACTTCATCTGGTAGCCAGGCACAATTTAGCCCATGTTCCCAGATACACATAAATTGCCCTGTCAGTGTTGCCACAAACAGGTTAATTTTCATCAAAAGCTAAAATAAATATGTATATATTTATATGTAGCAAAATAAAGATGCACATTAGACTCTGCATGGCTTCCAACAAACATCAAACTTAAAAATTATATTTTTTTCAATACTATAAAAACTAACCCACTCCCACACCTTTGCTTAAACTTCTCACCTTTTCCTGGTAAAATGCTCTTTAGACCGTTGAAGTTGAGATAGACATCATATAAGAACATCAACCAATTCAGTAAAATGCATATAATAACAGAACCCCTTAATCTAAAGATCAAAAAGGTTTACCATAAGAAAACTCATAAACCATAATGCGTGAGAGGGCACTTAGATTTAAGCCCATTAATGAACCCCTCTAAATCCGAGATGACCAAAGCCTAAAACCCTAAACACAACCAAACAAGGTCTGGTGACCAAAGTCGCGTGCTCTCACTTATTCTAATTCATGACCTTACGACCTTCAAAACTTTCAATAATCCCGGACTAACCTTGGGAGAACCTATGGCAGTTCTAGCATTCGAAAGAAAATGTAAAATAACATAAGGGTTTCAAATTTCGTTGAAATCGGCCGAATAGTTATGATGTTATTGCCAAGACAAAAATAACTTCCGGGTTACCTTTTGAGGACCTTGGCTATTATATCATTCGAAAGAGAATGTAAAACAACATAGGGGGTTCACATTTCGTTAGAATCGACCGAAAAGTTACAATGTTATTACCAAAACAAAAATAAGCAAAACAAGGACCAACAGACGACGGACCGTCCGACCGTCGTCATAGTGAGATATATAGTCGCACACGACTAAGAGGCTTCTCAAACCACAAGAAGACAAAAACATAGAAAGTTAAACAGCCTTAAGAAACTCCCTAATATCCTGGGGAGACCAAGGCCTTTAAGACTAAGCTTACCGAAACCTAAGAGGAACATAGCTTTAGATGTTAAGCACTAAAAAGTCTTCTAAGGCCTAAGAGAACCAAAATATAAATGGCAAAACAGCCTAAAAAGATCTATTGCCTAGAGAGGAAAAGGCCTGGAAGATATGAAAGCTCCAAAGGCAAGGACCGATATGGTATCTGAAGACCGGCAAGTATAAAAGTGGCTTTAATATTCACAGATATTATCACAAGTATAAATCGAAGGAGTTCAGGAGTTTGCGTTGTTTAAACTCATCCGCGGAAATTGTTTTTTTTTTTTCCTGGGACACTTTTTGGTTCTACTATTTTTTTTATCATTGGTCTCTTTTTTAGCCCTCCTCTGTTCTCCTGGTATAGTAAATGTCCCCGAAAATCACCAGCCAAGACATTTTTCTTCCTAAAACAATACTTTAGAAAATAAATACACCCTATTTTACTGTATTCTTCGTAGTTGACCTTATTAGACCAAAATGTTATACATATTACATCCAAAGTGCACAGGACTGTAGCTTTAAGATCTTAGTATCACTAAAATTGTTGTAGTATGGATCCTAGATTAAAAAGTCGGTTTCTACTATGATAAACACGAGACAATAGAAATTAGTCCTTTAAAAAATACGTACCAGTAGAGTGCAAGTTTGTGATCATCTTCAGCTGTTTTAAACGAATGTCAGGATTGGGCAGTATCCAGGTGCAAATCTCGCTGCCAGATGGCGTTGGATGAGCTGCCCTGTCCGAATTCGCTGGCTCAGAGAAGTTCCATAGAAATTAGCTTTCTGATTTTTAGCCTTTTTTGTTGGAAGTTTCGCCATGAATTTGGGATTTTTTCTTCGCGTCCATTCGAAATATGCAAGTCATTTATTGCCGACATAAATACATAGTTTAGATTTTATTGATGTTTGCTGGGCGAGAATAGCGACTCATTCTTGACTCGGGGAGGGAATAAGTGGTACGATTTGAATTGGAGATAATATAAAGTAATCGAACCGATAATCAAGCATAATTAAGATTAGACTAACCTATATAATTTTATTAATCTAAGCTTGTTATTGTATAATCTACGTTTTGCTTACATTTGGGATCAAGTGTAGATAATCCCTCCCTTTTCTCTTAAAAGGGATTATCTTCACTTGGTCATTTTGGCAAGAGATTATGCTCTACTTGTGTGACATGGGAGAGATTATCTTTCCTTGAACCACAGTTGGCAAAAAACTTAATTATTTAATTACGTCTTAATGGCTTCCAAATGTCAAAACGTCCGTACTAATCACTTAAAAGGAAAGGATCGTTGTGGTAACTCTTAGGTATTTAGCGATTGTTGATTTGATGCGATGAACTAAATGGCAATTTTCCTCGTCGAATTCTGGGCAGACCTCAAGATTTGTTCGAGTTAAATGCGCCGTAGTCCTTTTATTTATTTTGGAGTACAAGATGTTATAGAGCAAAATATTGTGCTCACCTCAGCATGGGAACAAAAAGTTAAGCACTACCTTTATTTCACTTTTGGTAAAGCGTGGTAACCACTGATGGATGCCATGTGGTCCACTCAGCGAAAACACCACTGACTTCAATATCAAATATTAATTTCATATCCTTCCTCTTAATTGTACAAAATGCAACAGAATTAAACAAAGGCAAATTCGGAATTGGCATTTTAGCGGATATCTGAACATTTATTTACATATAGTAAAATGACAATTCTTAGTTTAAATGTAACCGCAATTCTAAGCTTAAATCTAACGGCAATTCTGAGTTTAAATGTAACCGCAATTCTAAGCTTAAATGTAACGACCGTTCTGAGTTTAAGCAATTTTGAGTAAATACACCGACAATTCTGAGTTTAAATGTAAGGGCAAATCTGAGTTTAAATGTAACTACAATTCTGAGTTTAAATGTAACCGCAATTCTGAGTTTAAATGTAACCGCAATTCTGAGCTCAAATGTAACCGCAATTCTGAGTTTAAATGTAACTACAATTTTGAGTTTAAATGTAAATACAATTCTGAGTTTAAATGTAAATACAATCCTGAGTTTAAATGTAAATACAATTATGAGTTTAAATGTAACTACAATTCTGAGTTTAAATGTAACTACAATTCTGAGTTTAAATGCAAATACAATTCTGAGTTTAAATGTAACTACAATTCTGAGTTTAAATGTAACTACAATTCTGAGTTTAAATGTAACTACAATTCTGAGTTTAAATGTAACTACAATTCTGAGTTTAAATGTAACTACAATTCTGAGTTTAAATGTAACTACAATTCTGAGTTTAAATGCAAATACAATTCTGAGTTTAAATGTAAATACAATTCTGAGTTTAAATGTAAATACAATTCTGAGTTTAAGCAATTATGAATTTAAGCAATTTTGAGTAAATACAACGACAATTCTGAGTTTAAATGTAAGGGCAAATCTGGATTTAAATGTATGGGCAATTCTGAGTTTAAATGTAACCACATTCTGAGTTTAAATGTAACTACAATTCTGAGTTTAAATGTAACTACAATTCTGAGTTTAAATGTAACTACAATTCTGAGTTTAAAGGTAACTGCAATTCTGAGTTTAAATGTACGAGTAACTACAATTCTGAGTTTAAATAGGAAACATAAATACGAGAATAATAGCAGAATTTGATGACGTTTTATTAGCAACAAGATGCAGAGAGAATATTTGTGATGCTTTACTAATCCCCCTTCCCATTCCTAACTGCTCTTTTCAATCCATCTCCCATGCATTCGTCGGTGGGAATCGGTTAATAAATCCCTTCCCGCGGGGAAGATCAATTTAATTAAAAACAATTGAGAATTTATAACAGATTCAAAGAGAACGATGGAGTGGAGGAGGAGGAGAAGGGAGGTAAACTTGAAAACAAGGGCAGACAACCCTTCATGGATAAGTGGGATAGGATGTAGAAAAAGGAAGATAGATGAAAGACTGATAAGAAGACGAACAGTGGCGTTCATCAACCGAGTATTCATGTGAATAACGAAGGCAGGAGGAGGGGAAGGGATAACAAGAACGTATGTGGAGGGGGGGGGGCATCCGTGAGGGGATTGAAGTGACAACAGGGGGCGCAAAAACTGGGGCATTCCAAGGTTTGGCCTTTTACGCATAAATAGGCACAAAACCCTAGGATTTAAGGGGGGGTCAAACCTCCTAAGGGTGTTTGATGCGGGAGCTTTGCCGCAAATCATAGATTATTTACATGAGTGTGCGTAAACTAAACTTATTATGTATGAATTTGTGTTTGAGCGCGTGTGTGCGCGTGCGTCTGTCTCTGTGTATGTAGATGCGTCTGTTAATCTGAGTGGTAGAGTGGTAGGAGGATTACTGTACCCGCCCCCCCTTTGTTTTTTCGATACATTGTTCGATGTTAAGAAGAAATCTCCCCCTTTAAACCTACGATAAGCGAGATATCAACAAACACTTCCAGATGCGCGCCGACCCCATTTTGTGGGAAAACGGTCGATGATGAAGATGAAGATCTTCAATCAGTTTGGATTAAATAAAAAAAAACGATTTATATTCATAAATAGTGGGTGGGATTTAATGCAACACATTTTGTGCTCCACCGCATTTCTTGGTTTAATTGGGCGATACGTTTCAACTATTGAAAGAGGGAAAAGATTGACGGCAAAATAATAGCGAGTTATTTGGTTCAAATATGCTTAAATGGGGGGGGAAGAGGTGACACATAACAGAATCACGAGCGTAATCCAATGAAGGTACGTTAGAACTAGGAGAAAAGACGAGAGAGAGGAAGGACTTGTGAACAGGTCAACGGCCAGGATTGGTGAAAATTGTTCTCCCCCCCCCCCCACACACAAATTGGGATTTGGCGGGAATCTGAGTCCCCCGGGGACAAATTACCACATAGGGGACAAGTACTCTCAAATGTGGATTCAAGCCCCTTTGCAAGGGGGAGGGGAAGGTCAACCTCCAAATTATATCCCTCCATTGGTGACCTCCTTCAAAGGCATCCCTGGATTATCGACATCCATAGGAAACAAGCGGGTATAAAACGCGAAGCATAAAATACACGAGCGTCGAGTCCCTTACTGGGCGAAGGGCTTCGGGTTGGTGATTCTATGTCCTGGGGTTCTTGTGTAAGAACCTGCCGCTGGAGATTAGCCCCCCTTGTTCCTGGGGGTTACGGAAATTCGGTAATTGATACCGCCGTACTTCCCATTCTATCATAGTTCTTTTTGACTGTTGTTCTATCTCCCTTCCCTCCCTCCTTTGTCTCTTCTATTTCTCTCAATATTTCCGTGCTAGGGTAACTTAATTCTCTTTCCCCCCATCGGATTACACCACCTTCCGTTGTAATAAGTGTTTAACATAAAGATTCTGCCATGAGGAGCTGGATAGAATTTCTTAAATAAGTTTACCTATTAGACGCAAATTTGTCTCACAAAAGGAAAAATTCCTTGAGATAAAACTTAATAGACTTCAAATGTTCTTGGAATTTGCGTTTCTTCTTTCCTGTGGGACAGTTTTACCTATTGGAATCAACTTGGCAATCAAATGTAATCAATTGAATTAATCGCTCCTTAGAATCCCACAACCAGCCAGTAATCAAACTCCATCCTATAATAGACACTAATAAATATTAAATTAATAAAATTAGTAAAATCAACGGAGCTCGATTCTATTTAATTGAATCATTTGTATTAAATGGGTGGAAATTAACTCAATCAAGGAGATCAAGAGAAAAGATGAAACCTGATTAACGAATTCAAATTATTCCAATATAATTCGGGATAATGAAATAAAAGTGTTACTCATAGAAAGATAAATTAAAACAAGCTATTAAATCGATCATACAAAATCACTTAAATTAAGTGAAATAAAAATGAATGTAATTATACAATAATTATGCCAATTAAATTCATGGAAAGAGTATGTGATAATGCTTGGGAATTGAAGGAATGAAGTAAGAGCGAACAAGAAGATAGATCATATCATCATCGCTAACTCTATAGTTTAAGAAAGGGATTTTTTGGAGTATTTGAATAATAATTTCATCTTGGTTTGGTTATGACCTATGCTTTTTTTATCAAAATTATTTCTAATACTTATTTTATAATATCCAAAAATAAAATGGTGAAGTTCAGAAATAAATATAAGTATCGCAATTTTGTGAATTTTTTAAAACCCAAAGAATTACAAATGGTGAAGTTCAGAAAATTTATTTTTATATATCTTCTATAACTATATTTTAGCAACGTGATATTTTGAAAGGGAAAAATTTAGTTTAGAGTTTCTTCTTAAAATTATTATAATTGGCGAAGTTCAGAAAATTTATAAAAATTTAACCATGGCTGCTTTTTTATATTTTAAATGTTAATCTTAGTAGCGAAGCCATTGCCTGGTGTGGAATATATTTTAAAGAAGCGATCGTAAGTAGTTTGGGGTGTAGGTGTGGGTGTGCCACAACTGGAAAGAGGAAGCAAAATGCTGAGAGGTGAGATGACGATGTGAAAAAAACATGTAGTAAGAAAGCAACAAATGAAGAATTTGGAGGGAAGATGAATGAGGATTCAGATAGGAACAAGAAGGTATTCTTAAAGTAAGTGAGAAAGGTGGGACACGAAGAGAAGAATAACTGTGTGGATAACAAGGATAAGAATGGCGGGGTACTTGTTAGCAATGAAGGGGCCGAAAGAAGACTGGGCATGGAAGATCAAAGGAATTGAATATGGTAGAGGGTGTGAAAGCTATAAACATGCAAGAGGTAGTTTGTATTGTGTTAAAGTCCTGGAAATGGGAAGGTGTAGGTGAAATAGACGATATAACCTAACGAAAATCGAGGTAAAGCTTTAGAAGTATTATCCGATCATAGACTCGTGATATGTATAGTTGTGTTATGGTCGTCATATCCGAGAAATTTCTGCCTTTTGAGGCTGAAATTCCACCCGGGTTCCCATAAGTAACAAATAAACTTGAGAGGGAATCTCGACTCTGTCATATCCCAGTACAACCTAATCTTCCATAATGCAACCACAATATCGAGCCTGTATAAAGCTGGCCGAACGAAAATACTCGTGGGATGGATGCGAGACCTCCCACTCTTCATACTCCCCAAATGCCCTCCTGGAACGCATCAAACCCACTAAAACTGCCGACCATATCAAGCACAAATTCTGCCATATATTCCCCCCCCCCCTGAAATTAAACCCCCATAGTGTAGGTTCATCACTGGACGCCCCTGTTCAGGATGCACCTCCGGAACCTCAGATCGAGACTCACTCTCACCAAAACCCCTCCATACCCACCTATCATATAGAATATCAGCTACGTGGTCCTATGCCACACACCACTTTTTCAAACAGCTCAAGACTCCTCCATCTACCAGTTGCTAACACAGTGTGATTAGTGTGCATCAACGCCCCCTCCCCCCTATAGTCGCCGAGATGTTAAAAGGTGGTGATGAATGTGTTATGAAATGGGTCTCGTGATCTGGATTTAAAGCATTGGGTGGAAAGTGGAGGAGTGTCTGAGAACTGGTAGAATGATGTTAATATCCGTTGCATCAAGGTGGAGGCGAGAAATGTAAAAGATGGCCAGAGCGAGTGATTAGCCATGCTGGGGTAGATGTAAGATAAGGTTGTTTGATATCGCCGTAGCTGCTCAGTATCTTAATGGATGGAATACTGAGAGAAATACAAATGAGAATGAGGGGGACGTTTGTGAGATTGATGGGGAATAGCGATAGATGGGTTCAATCTATGTATGTCTGTATAGGGTGATGACCTGGTGTGAGTGGCAGAGTGAGAGAGATTTCGAAATATGAATCGAAGCGATTGGCGGGGGTGTATGAGCAGTTCAAATGGGCAACTTGAGAGTGATGTTTGGTGTGCGAAAGGAGGAACGACTGGGTAAAAGAAGTTTGAGGTAGGCAAAAGGGTGTGAAAAAGATTGTGAGTGAGAATGTTCTGAGGTGATATAGTCATGTAAGAAGAATGGATGTAAAAAAGAACATAAGAGATCGAATATTAAGGTTTGTAACCGCGTGAAAGGTGAGGTGATTGCGACGGTGTGTTCGAGAGGGAGCGGAGGAGGGTGCAGTGGCTGATATCGTGTAATATAGGTGTGTACGGAAGGGATTTGTGAGGGGGCAAAGGTCTTTAGGGGCCTTCTATCCAGGGAGGAGCACTGAATGAGCGAGAGGCTGCATCAAATTGCATCCCCTCGCGATTAAGCGACAGGTTGACGTGAGAAAAATGAGGGTTGGTTTTGGGCTTGATCGGGATAAAGGGGTAAGGAGGATAGGTAGTTTTTTAATGGCATTGATGCGCACCGACAATACATTGTTGGAAATCGGTTGAAGATGATGAAATATAGTACATGATAAAACAAATCCGAGTCAAATCATCAAAATCGATCGTGTATCATATTAACCAAACCAGGCAATGTCTTCACCACTTCTCCCTACGGGGGGAAGCTTGCGCATCGCTACTAAGATTAAACTTTAAAATCTAAAAAAAACAGCCATGGTTAAATTTTTAGCAATTTTCTCAACTTCGCCAATTATAATTGTGATAGAATTACCTAAGGCGGTCGAGGCCTCGCTTCTATCACATATTGAAACTCATGCTTCTCACGTGCACCCTGCGAGAGAGAGTAGAACGGCGTTCTTATCGCCCACCATTCCCGAGTATCATCTTCCCCCGCTTCAAGTTTAATCAAGGAGGTTCAATGCCCCGTTTGCCTCCAGGCGTCGATCTGGCCAGATTGAATTAGGCTCATGGGAAGATAAGATTTTTCCAAGCGCTACCGGGACATTCCATGGAAGTCCCCAATTGTCCCCTACCCTGAGGGGCTGGCTCCGGCTATTTATGCGATAGAATTTCGCGTTTGAAGCAGATCCCAATTATCCTCGCGAGGCATCATGCCGATCCGGTCTCCCTTGTGCACCTAGGAACTCTACCTCGAGAACACCCTTATTGTCCAGAAGAGGACAATATCCTTGAGTACCAAGGTTCGTGCCTCTCGAGACGCCAAGTCAACAGGGCCCCTCCCCCCTGTTGTTCAGAAAGAGAACAACTTTAGAACAGTCATTGTTCTTCGAGCCCGTCCGACAAGAAACGGTTCTCGCTCCCCTGATATCACGTCAGTGATAATTTACAAGTGTTCAGAAGAGAACAACTTTAGAACAGTCATTGTTCTTTGAGCCCGTTCGACAAGAAACGGTTCTCGTTCCCCTTATATCACGTCAGTGGTAATTTAATTCCCCCCTTTTAACGTTCTTCAAGAGAACGCTTCGTTACACCAATAACCTCAATTGTTCATCCAGAACATCTCCGGTATCCTGTCTCAAGGATCGCTCGTACTTTCGAGCCCCACTTCGCTCTCACTCCTCGAAGTCAGTCCTTCCCCCCTCGTTAAGGAAAACCCCCCTAAAAACCCCTCCTCCTGGGAAAGAAATCGCCAGTCGGACCGAAGCCATTCCTTCAAATCGCCTTCCTCTGCACGACGACCTTATAAATACGTAAGCTACGAATTGCATTTAACTATTTAACTTTGTGCCAACGTAACTCCGTGCTTTAATACGGATCTAACCTCCCCTTTCCCTTCTTGTTTGTTTTGTCATTTAAATCCCTCCAAATCTTAATCCTCCGCTTAGTCAAATTTATCCCATGAACTTTTCATTTCATGTGTATCTCCCATTTTAATCCCCGGTCATGTAAATATTTTCCATGTGCTGTTTTGTTAGATTAATTAATAAAATTCTATTTTATTAATGTTTGCAATATTATATATCTTTGGGCTCCGTTCCACTTCTTAAGTATTTGAAGATAAATAAGCCCTCTCCAGGCCTATTTATTAACGTAGAGTCATTCTCGACCATCTGATTTACCCCACATTCGAATATAGAATAATCCCCACAAAGAATAGATATATAGTATATCGTCGAGAGCCTTTTCTAGGACAATAATAATTTTAAAAAGGAACTCTAAACTAAATTTTGCCCTTTCAAAATATCACGCTGCTAAAATATAGTCATAGAAGATATATAAAAATAAATTTTCTAAACTTCACCATTTGTAATTCTTTGGGTTTTAAAAAATTCACAAAATTTCGATACTTATATTTATTTCTGAACTTCACCATTTTGTTTTTGGATATTATAAAAGAATTATTAGAAATAACTTTGATTAAAAAAACATAAGTCATAACCAAATTAAGATGAAATTATTATTCAAATACTCAAAAAAATCCTCTTCTTAAATTATAGAGTTAGTGAATTGATGATGATGATGTCATTTAATCCGATCGTGGCATCATTTTAAAAGTTTAAAAAAAGCGCCAAAATAAACATGAGGATTTGAGAAAGAGGCTGAGAATGGACCCTCGTCGAGGATGGAATTTGCTCAGTGACACGAATAACGGGGCAAACTCGAACACTGGAGTGTGGTCGGTGGAAACTTCTTAGGAGGGCCTTGGGATGAAGCAGGATGATGATGATGAAATTACTAAATATTTACACTTCTTCCCATTATGGTAGACACGCCGTGAAGGTGGTGGGGATATTTTTTGTGAAATATATCTTTCGCTGATTCATTATTCCTCAACATCTTTGCCTTAGCTCCATATTAAAGTAGGGCGACGTGGTGTGTTTAGGCGCACTAGAATAGGTGTGATTGTGGGTGAAGTTAGATTCTGTAGGGTAAGTTAAGCCCTAAGTTGTATTAAGTAATGGGGAGAGGGAGGGTAAATATTATTCCCCCATAAGGTTAGTTCATGCCCTTCAGGTTACCGTGAGGGCACCGGATTAAGTTCGGGGAGAGTCTACTAACCTGCAGTAAGGACCTGTCATCCTTCTCTGCAGTCCAACATCCTTCCTGAGGATGTTAAATTGTAAATTGAGTTTAAAATAAATCGTAATTTACGGAGAAATTTGGAAAATAAAAGGCGTCGAATATTTTGAGGTTAGGTTAGGTTGTTTTGGGTTTCTACGTACATAATTTTAACCTACTCAAGTGACCTATTTCAAGCATTGGGGCGGGACCTTTTCGTTCTCTTGTACGACGCGCAGCTTACAGTTCGGGGGTATACTTTTATCCCCCGAATAAAAAGCGCAATAGCAACGAAAGGGTATCACGCATACAGTTTGTGAAGACAGATCTGTAGAGGAAATAGTGAAGATGGAGGAAGGGAAATATGTGTGGAAGATGTATAGTCGCATTCCTCCTGTGGGCATAAAGGTTGGAAGGGCAAACGTCCAGATGTCAGCCGCAGCAAGGTTTCCCCGGATATACATCACATCCTCTAGTTGCTGCGTGCAATAATAGATAGGGAAAAATAAGGCGGGGAAGGAGAGGTGAAAAACCCCCCTCCCCTCACATTCTCCACGAGGTATGTATGAATGGACGAAAGCTGGTCGGCGAAATGAGCCGCCTGTCGAGAAGATAAATGAGATGAGGCTTGGATGTAAATTGACTGACGAAGAGAATAAACGAAATCCAGTGTCTGGATTGAGACTGCCAGGGCAACTGGTCCCGAGAGAGCGTACTACCGCTCCACCAGGTGTAACAATCTAGTTAGAATATAAAATAATTATAAAGTGATCAATCCCAAACTTACTACTATTACTATAATACTATCATACCCATCAAAATGGTTCTTATGCTATTACTCCGTATTTTGAGGAGTATAATTAGGATTAGGGCACAGTCTATAAAATGTACGTTGGGCATCTCGCGTGGGTATCTGTTTTATTGCGGGGTCGCTGATGACTCGCTCTCTCTCCGTGGTAATTTTGTCCGAGTGATTGAATTGGTCTCTTATAAGAGCTTGTAATTTGGGGTATCGTTGGGTATATCTGTTGATAGGACAGAGAGAGAGAGAGAGAGACAGACAGACAGAGAGAGAGAGAGAGAGAGAAAGAAAGAGATATAGAGAGAGTGGGGCACAAGCATTACATAAGATCCGATAGAGACGTTAGTTTATACTTCACTTTTCTCCTCATATAACTTATTCCCTTAACATCTTCTTCTTCCTTGTTATCCCATACATTCTCCTCTTCCATCCGAATTCCATCTCTTTTCTCCTTCACCTCTTATTCCCCATTACCTCCTCATTGCTCCCCCGCTACCCTCTGTTGTCTCCCACTGACCCATCACCCCCTCCCCACCGTCGTCGTTTCTGCACCCCATCAGAAACATTGAGACAAACTGCCAAGAGCCTGCCGTGAATGGGTAATTAGGCTTGGGCTGACTCACATTGACGAACAAACGTGTAAGAACAGACATGACACGGAGAAATGTATACGATACACGACTTGTACTGTGTATGTATGCCTTCTCGCGCAAGTGTTTGCGTGTGAGTAAGTTTTATGTATATGTGAGAGGTTTCGGTTACAAGATTTTCTTCCATTCTCTCTGTCGCCTTCCCCGAACGCTTCTATCCTTATTTGCGATGGGAAAACAATGAATTTGACACACCACATAATAATGGATATTAGAAGCGAAAGATCGCCAAGGGAGAGAGAACGCTGAGCAGCACCCCGATTTTGAAACCTTCGGATTCACGGTACATATTTGTATTTTAAAATTAATTTCCCTTTATTCACTTTAGCCAGTCCATTTGCCCCAAAGAGTCTACATTCCTGGTTATCTACTTCTTTTCATTCTTTACACATTATACTATTTCTGGTGGTTCAGGTAATAAAACACTAACAACTTAGTGTTGGCTTTGCATTCACGACCCTAGAGTGTTTGTAGGAATGCCAACCTTCCTTTATTGTAAAGGACAGTCCATTATTCGGCTTTTCGGGTCCTTCTTTTTAGAGTTTTGGAAAGGACGCCAAATGTCTCTTTTTTTCTAAGAAAAGAATCTCTATAAACCATTATTGGTATAATTTATTTATATGGATATAAATCAACATTGTTTTCTTTGGAATTATATTTGTTGTAGATTATTTTGTTGATATCATTAATATATAATTAAAATTTCATGAACCACACGAATAGAACGGAACTAGACTTTATTATTCGTTTGGCACCATCACGAAGAAACCATAACAGACATACACTCAGTACTAGCTAAAAGATACCTTCAATGTAATTTTAATTTTATTCTAGTCAACAATTTAACAACTAGAACATTTTTCAACCCTTAAAAACAACAAAATGCTCAGGTGCCCATTGCTTTACCAATTTGTGAGTGCAGGTATCCACGACAGCTACGTGGGTAAAATCATTCTTCCACTCCAATTGGGGATCACCAAGCATCACGATTTCTTCCACTAGACCAATAAACCTCGGTTTATCCCTAAATTTTCACCAATGAGGAATCATGCTGTCTTGGAACATAGATTTGAGACAGGAATTTTCTATTCAGGCCGCAGCAAGTGTTCAACATCCTTATTAATTCCGTAAAATTTAACCGACCCACTTTTCTAAAAAAACATTGTAAACAAAAGCAAACAACCAACCTGTCACAAATAATTATTTAAGTTCTGATTTCTTCCGCACTACCACCATACAATTTAGGGACACATTTGATAAAAGAATTTGTATCCTTATTTATCTATTTTTTGCTCATATTCTCCTTTTTTATTCGCCGGTGACTCTACATCTCACTATGCTTTTTTTATTGTTTTGGTAATAACTGTAACTATTCGACCTATTCTAACAAAATTTGAAACCCTTATTTTGTTTCACATGCTCTTTTGAATGATATAATTGCCATTTATCCTAAGGTTAGCCGGAGAATCATATTGTTTTGGCAATAACATCATAACTATTTGGCCGATTCTAACGAAATTTGAAACCCTTATTTACGTTTTCTTTCGAATGATACAATTGCCAAAGTATTCCCAAGGTTAGCTTGGGAATTATTTTCTTTTGCCAATAACATCATAACTACTTAGCCGATCTCTAACGAAATTTGAAACCCTTATGTTGTTTTTGTATTCTCTTTCGAGTGATATAATTGGCAAAGTCCTCCCAAGGTTATCCCGGGGATTATTTGGCAATATCAACATAACTATTTGGCCGATTCTAACGAAATTTGAAACTCTTCTGTTGTTTTACAATCTCTTTTGAACGATATAATTGTCAAGGTCCTCCCTAGGTTAGTCCTAGAATTATTAAGAGTTTTGAAGGTCGAAAAGTTATAAATCAGAATAAATAAGAACACGCGACTTTTGATCAACAGACCTTGTTTGTTAGATTCTTTATAATCCATCCCCATTATTTTCCTATTTCCAATAATTTATTATTGATGAATGTCTTTATTTTGTGGATTTAAATCTATGGCATATGTCTTTCGTTTAAACACGAATATACCTCATTATGATGTTATTTAATAAAAAATGTATCTTTTCATATAAAATTGTGAATTCAATCCACGAACATCCCTCTTACTCTGGCTATTAAACAATCTGTTCGTCTACTTTGTTGGTCTATCTGTCCATCACCACAACAGGCGTGATCTGACAGGCAAATTCCATTTATGTTTGCTTGTAGAGCCACAGGGCTCCGAGGGAGCTCCGATCGGCCTAATTTGTGTCAGCCTATGGACACAACAGTGGAATAATCGGAGTTATCCGCTATTTCGATTGCATTTTTATCCTTGCTTTTTGACATCATGAGTTCCTGCAGTGTTTAATTTTTAGTATGTCAAACCACACTTTTCACTCAATTAACGCACATATCCTTATTTTACCATACATTTAAGGGATTAATTTTAATTGACTTTGCCGTACATTTTGTTGTTTGCCGCAGATCTCATTTATTTCATTAATTTTATTCAACCCTTCATTCAGTTACCGGAATTTTCATTCAATTTACCGTTCATGTATTCATTTACTGAACTTTTTCATTTTCCCGCATCTTTCATCCAGTTTCACGTATATTTGATTAATTTTTACGTGCATATAATCCCATATACTGATATTTGATTAAATTGACCACATATAGGATTCATTGAACCATTTTACTGTACATTACAGTTTCTAAATGGGGCAACGGCTTGTAAGTGGTACCAAATGGCATCACTCTAATTGGTATGACTGTCAAGGGATAGCTTATGCAATCACCGTTATTTGTTTGTTATGTATAAGATATCTCAAAAGATTATTTAGGGATTTCAAATAAATTGTGTGGAGGAGTGTAGTTATCTTGGACGAAGAAGAGTTGATTAAATTTGAGCTTCGATCTGGATCTTGATTCGGATATCGGATCATTTATTGACTCTTTAACAATGCGAGTTAAGGCATTTTCTGACATTGGTTGAGGTGTGGACTCTGAGTGATTTCTAGTTGGCAACAGGTATTTGGGGCAATGGCACCTAATTGGCATTATTGATTTATAATTGCCATTGAAGTATCCTACCTTATTTTGAGCATAATTTTAAAATATGCACCATATCTAACTTTGAAACGATAGTAGAGTGTATTATTTCTCGTTTATTATGTTTGCATAATGTGAAAGCAATATTAAATAATGATAATAATAATATTACTATCGCAAATTACATTTAAAAATATGAGATATTTTCTATGGAGTCAATATATTTTTTTAATTTTTCCCCATCGCCAAAATCTGATGAAACTTTCCAGATTATTCGCCTTTATTTCCAAAGGTAAAACCTTCACTTGGCAACACTAATTTGGTAAAACCAATTTTGGAAAACCCTTTACTTCCATACTGATTCTACTGTCAATAAGAGGGAGGAGGCTCGGGCAGTAGTAGAAATAGTGAGTTCCCCATCCTTTTTTTCTATACACTTCACCAACATTCTTGATCTCCTCAGTTACCTCTCCTCAATCAAAAAACACAGATAACAAAGGACATTCTCACTGGTCCCTATCTCATATCTAATTACAATTTTCATTCTAGTTTCCTATTCAAAAGTGGTGTTTGTGCTAAAAGATATGAAATCTTCAAACTTTGATGTTTTGTGGCTTAAGGTAGGTCTCACGGCAGTTATACTTATCCTCTCTTTTGCCTACTGCTCTCCAAACTCTACAAACTTTGTATACTTCTTTAACTATCTAAATCTCCGCTATGAGAATGTGACATCCTCCCACTCGAAATCCAAGGTTATTCACCTTAGAGATTTCAACGTGCACTATAAGGACTGGTTGAATTCCACTTTCGTTGACAAAGGAGGGTTCGAAATCCTTACAATCTCCATTCTAAATGATTTTGAGCAATTTATCACTCAACCTATTCATATACCTGTCCATTATGAGCACGCATAATATTCTGGATTTATTCTTCACCCCCAATACATCTATATGTCAATACGGAATCTCCGCCCCAATTGGCCCATCTGATTACACTATCATACATGTATCTATCGTTGCAGCATATATCCCTCCATCAGCCCTTTCCAAAGGTAAATACTGGCACCTGAACAGAGCTGAGTGGGAGAGCACGCGGAACTTATTTTCTGACTTTCCTTGGGTACGCGCTTTTTCTTGAAGTGATGTTTATGTCTCAGCCAAACGCATAACGGAGATTAAGCAGAGAGGAATGGAGGCATTTTTCCCTTATTCCTCCAAGACCTTTCGTCAACCAACCCGTGGTTTATCTGCTCCCGTTCTGAGCACATTCAGTCAAGGGATGAGGAATATTGGACTTGGAAAATCTCTTCCTCATTTGACTCTTACTTAACTTTTAGCAGTGCCCGTGATCGCTGTTAGCTCATTATCCGTGAAGCAAAGCGTTCTTTTATTCAAAGAAATGTGACAGGCTCTCCTCGTCATTCACTAACAGTTCTTTCTGGTCTCTAGTTTGGAGTATCTCTAACAACTTCTGTGGTTTTACCCTTTCCTGTCTTTCCTCCTAGTGGCACTATGGTCGCTCTACCTTTACCTGTGTCTTTCCTTCTGATGGCACTATCGCTGATTCTCCTGTTGACAAAGTAACTCTCTTTGATTCCCGTTTCTCGTCTAACTCTACCCTAAATGACACTAACAATCCTCTTCCCTCTGTGGCTCCTCTTATAAACTCTAACCCAATTCCTCTAATCTCTTTTTGGACTGTCCCTAAAAAGCTTCTCTCTCCTGACACAAGCAAGGCTTATGGTCCAGATGACCTTCAACCTCAAGTAGTCAAAGAAAGTGCCTCTAAAATAGCACCTATGTTTGCTCGTCTATTCTGATTTTGTTTAAAAAACTTAACTTTTCCTTCCTCTTGGAAACAGGCTTTATACATCCAATCCCCCTGGAAGTTGCCAGTCTGACTCTTCTAACTATCCTTCTGTTTCTCTGATATGCTCTATTTCCAAATTCTCTGAATCTCTCCTCAACTTCCATATAGTTAAACATCTTGAGAATCAGTCTCCTTTCTGATCACCAGTATGGCTTTCGTAAAGGTAGAACAACTGGCGATATTGTTTCCTATTTCACTACTGTCTGGTTAATATCATAAAAAAATTTGCAGAGTCAGCTGTAGTTGCCCTAGACATTTCCAAGGGTTTTGAGAGAGTGTGGCAGCATAGTTTTATTTCGAAACCCTTCTTTTAGTTTCCTTCCTTCACTATGCTCATTGATTTCTAGCTTTCTTCCTGACCGCTCTATCTCCGTTGTTGCGGAAGAATCTGTCTCCTCTCTTTTCTCCCTCAAAAGTGGTGCCCCTCAAGGTTATATCGTGCCCCCTACACTTTTTATTCTGTTTAGCAATGATTTCTTTCTCCTCCACATATAACCCGATGCACTCATACGCAGATGATTCGACACTTCCTTCATCTACATCTTTCAATTCTGGTCCCTTATTATTCACTCGTGCTGCTTCTCGTCTTGATGTAACTACTTCGATTAACTCGGACTTGGACAGGATTTCTAAGCGGGCCAGACAAAATCATCTTAATCTTAATATTTCCGAGACCCATTTTTAAACTATATAACTATCAAAGACCTCTAATAATCCTCACGTATCATTTGATGGTTCGGTAATTACACCTGCTGACTCAATCTAGCTACTGGGTATTATTGTAACAGCCAATCTTTCTTGGAACCTCCACATCTCAAAAATAGCTAAGTCTGGTTATAAGAAACTGGTTGTCCTGTTCAGATGTCAAAAATTCTTTTCTCTGGAAGAGTTGTTTCGATTATACAGAGGACTGTTGCGTCCCTGTCTGGACTAATGCTCTCACATTTGTGGTGGCTCTAGCTCTGTACACTTACTTGATAAAGTTGAGTTCAAAGCTATCCGTCTTATAAACTTACTAAGACTAACCTAGAAACTTGACTCCCTTGCCCTTCACCTCGATGTCGGTTCCCTTTTCATCTTCTATAAGTGTTACTTAAACCAATGCTTCCGTGAACTAGCAGATTGTATGGTCCTACTACTATCCAGACCACGCAATAATAGGCTTTTGAATCACATGCCTATTGTGTAGCGACCAGGATTTCAAGGTTGGTCCGCGTTGGTGCTTGTTTCAATTCTTTACCTTCTCATGTCTTTTCTCATAACTATGATCTGACACTTTTCAAACAAACGTTCTTTCACTCTCTCAAATATCCCTCAATACTCTTCCGTGTCTCTCTTTTCTGTTTCCTAAATTTACATACATTTAAACTTGAGACAGGATTTGATGTGGATATTGGTTCATGCTAAGTTCCTTCCACAAAAAAATCATCATTGAAATTATTGTGTTCAGTTTAGTTTCACTTAAGTCTTCATCACCCTTCTTTCTCATATATAAAATGGTTCCTAAACGAAAAGCAAGTGGATCATTTAATCCCCGTAAACCTTTTGAAAAAGTAAGTATTAAGAACAAACTAGATATTTTACATAAATTTGATAATAAAATGAAAGCTGGTGGAATTCCTCGTTCTTTTACCAAAACGCATAGAGTCCATTACTTTTGAATAATATCACAGTTATAGTTGAAATTATTACCATCAATTTTCTATAAATTTGAACAGAAAATGGGGCATTTTGTTATTTGGGCAATATTTTTCAGTACATACTTTCGCTGACGACACCGAGCTACCAACCTGTACTTTGTCAGTATGGTAGCTTATGGCCCTCAAAATTTTTCATTATGAAACAAATCCTAAGAAAATTCGACCGTTCCTGTTGGATCAACGGAATTAAACTAAGGTCCAACCAATGCTTGTGTAGACAGGGGTGATGTGAGGGAAACAAATTGAACAAGATCGACAAAAATTCAGAAAGATGAGAAAAGGTTTCTCTTTAACAGTGGTAGGCAAATGCCTAAAATGATGATGATATAATAGTAATGATAAAGATAAGCATAAAAGGCTTCAGCATCAGTTAAGCTCGGTGATAAAACCCCAAATTATTTATTTTCCACTTTCTAGAGGATTTTGAGTTCGTTCTTGTAGGTGGATTTTTCCTAGTCCTTAGTAAACCAGGTCATCTCCACGGATTATGTACTTTTTACCCATTTCCTTCCATTTAACTGCATTACTTTCTTTTACGAATCTCTTTCTAAACATTAGGAGGTTTGTAGAAGTCTTAAGCTCCCTCGATCAATTTGGACACTGAAAGTGCTTTCCATGTATCCATTGTCTCCGTCACTGTGATCCATGTCCCAGCTATTATGGGGGACGTCGTTTTCTTCTCCACGAGTTGTCCATGAAGGTGGGGAAGTCGCTTTCTTCTTCCTGAGTTGTCCATGAAGGTGGGGAGGTCGGTTTCTTCTCTTCGAGTTGTCCATGAAGGGGGGAGATCGTTTTCTTCTTCCAGAGTTGTCCATGAAGGGAAGGGGGTCGTTTTCTTATTACAGAGTTGTCCATGAAAGGAGGAGGTCGTTTTCTTTTTCCCGAGTTGTCCATGAAGGGGGGGGGGGTCGCTTTCTTCTTCCTGAGTTGTCCATGAAAGTGAGGAGGTCGGTTTCTTCTTCCCGAGTTGTCCATGAAGGGGGTGGGGGTCGTTTTCTTCTTCCCGAGTTGTCCATGAAGGGGGTGGGGGTCGTTTTCTTCTTCCTGAGTTGTCCATCAAGGAGGGGGGGTCGTTTTCTTATTCCCGAGTTGTCCATGAAGGGGGCAGGTCATTTTCTTCTTCTTGAGTTGTCCAGAAAGATGGTGAGGTCGCTTTCTTCTTCCCGAGTTGTCCATGAAGGGGGGAAGGTTGTTTTCTTATTTTAGAGTTGTCCATGAATGGGGTAGGCCGTTTTCTTCTTTCCGAGTTATCCATGAAGGTGGGGAGGTCGCTTTCTTTTTCCCGAGTTGTCCATTAAGGTGAGGAGGTCGGTTTCTTCTCTTCGAGTTGTCCATGAAGGGGGGAGGTCGTTTTCTTCTTCACGAGTTGTCCATGAAAGGGAGGGGGGTCGTTTTCTTATTCCCGAGTTGTCCATGAAGAGGGGAGGTCGTTTTCTTCTTCCTGAGTTGTCCAGAAAGATGGTGAGGTTGCTTTCTTCTTCCCGAGTTTTCCATGAAAGGGGGAGGGTCATTTTCTTCTTCCTGAGTTGTCCATGAAGGGGGGGGGGTCGTTTTATTTTTCGCGAGTTGTCCATGAAGGGGGGAGGTCGTTTTCTTCTTCCTGAATTGCCCAGAAAGATGGTGAGGTTGCTTTCTTCTTCCCGAGTTGTCCATGAAGGGTGGGGTCGTTTTCTTCTTCCCGAGTTGTCTATGAAGGGAGGAAGGGCGTTTTCTTATTCCTGAGTTGTCCATGAAGGTGGAAGGTCGTTTTCTTTTTCCCGAGTTGTCCATTAAGGTGAGGAGGTCGGTTTCTTCTCTTCGAGTTGTCCATGAAGGGGGGAGGTCGTTTTCTTCTTCACGAGTTGTCCATGAAAGGGAGGGGGGTCGTTTTCTTATTCCCGAGTTGTCCATGAAGAGGGGAGGTCGTTTTCTTCTTCCTGAGTTGTCCAGAAAGATGGTGAGGTTGCTTTCTTCTTCCCGAGTTTTCCATGAAAGGGGGAGGGTCATTTTCTTCTTCCTGAGTTGTCCATGAAGGGGGGGGGGGTCGTTTTATTTTTCGCGAGTTGTCCATGAAGGGGGGAGGTCGTTTTCTTCTTCCTGAATTGCCCAGAAAGATGGTGAGGTTGCTTTCTTCTTCCCGAGTTGTCCATGAAGGGTGGGGTCGTTTTCTTCTTCCCGAGTTGTCTATGAAGGGAGGAAGGGCGTTTTCTTATTCCTGAGTTGTCCATGAAGGTGGAAGGTCGTTTTCTTCTTCCTGAGTTGTCCATAAAGATGATGAGGTCTCTTTCGTCTTCCCGAGTTGTCCATGAAGGGGGGTAGGTCGTCTTCTTATTTTAAAGTTGTCCATGAATGGGGTAGGGCGTTTTCTTCTTTTCGAGTTGTCCATGAAGGTGGGGAGGTCGTTTTTTTCTTTTTGAGTTGTCCATGAAGATGGGGAGGTCGTTTCTTCTTTCTGAATTGTCCATGAAGATGGGAAGGTCGCTTTCTTCTTTCAGAGTTGTCCATGAAGGGGGAAGGTCGTTTTCTTCTTCCCGAGTTGTCCATGAAGGGGGGCGGTCGTTTTCTTATTCCCGAGTTGTCCATGAAGGTTGGGAGGTCGCTTTCTTCTTCCCGAGTTGTCCAGGAAGGTGGAGAGGCCGGTTCTTCTTCCTGAGTTGTCCATGAAGGTGAGGAGGTCGGTTTCTTCTCCTCGAGTTGTCCATGAAGGGGGGGGGGTCGTTTTTTTCTTCCTGAGTTGTCCATGAGGTTGGGAAGTTAGGTTTCTTTTTCCTGAGTTGTGCATGAAGGTGGGGAGGTAGTTTTCTTCTTCTCGAGTTGTCCATAAAGGAGGGAGGTCGTTTTCTTCTTCCCGAGTTGTCCATGAAGGAAGGAGCTCGTTTTCTTCTTCCCGAGTTATTCATGAAGGGAGGTAGAAACGACCTTTTGATAGCAAAGTCGCAGGTTAAGCTTAGTTAAATTAGGTTGGGTAAGGTTAGGTTACGGTCAATTATGTTAGTTTAGTTTAAAATCAATTGAGTTATAGGTTCGGTTATGTTAGGATCCATGGTGCTAGGTTAAATCGCTTGAAGGGGTTAAAATACGTCGGGTTAGGTTAGGCCAGATCGCGTTAAGGTAAATTAGGTTGTGTTAAATTTGATTAAGTTAAGCTAAAATTAGTTTGGTGACTCCTAAATGCTCTTATTCAGAAACACATCTGTTCAAGGCCCCCGCCCCCACCCGTTTTCATTCTATTCCGTTTCTTTCAACTCCATCTCATTCCTACTTTCTTTATTCCTTACCTCTTTATTCTTTACTTTCTGACGAAGATAGCGCAGCGATAAATGAAGTTGCTACAAATAACTTAGGTGTAGACTTGTTGGGGGGGGGGGGTGAGTTTGGTTGGAAGGTAAAATGTGTAGAAGGGACTTTGAGGAAGTAGATAGGTTGGGAGACCGCGGGATCGGCACAGCGCGTCTACGGAGACACCAATAGGAAACCTCATTAACCACAAGAGTGCGACCTTGAGGACGACTTGTAAACCTCAGGAGTGCCAATCGAGCCCCCTTGAGAGCAGATAGAGAGACTCAAGCAGACAAATAGAGGTTATGGGGCCATTTTCCTCTGTAGTAACAGCGTTGCCCCCTGCGACTCATGACTAAATCAGCGAAATTAGTGAGACGGACACAAGTTTCCCAAGGCCTTCCGGCGAGGCGGTGACACAGGCCCGTCCGTGTCCGCCAATTAGCCGCTAACAAATGCAAGGCAAACAAGCTCACGGCTAAATGGCCTTTCTCTATTTTATAAGCTTGATATTGTCATGGGAAATTGAATGAAACCACACACATTTTGATGGAAATGTGGGCAGATGGAGGAGGAGTTACTTACACTCCATATTTCTACGCTCATAGATAGACGAAGCAGATAGATAGAGGGATGGATGGATATATAGATGTGAAGAAAACCTTCTAATAGACACTTAGTTACCAGAAAGTCCAAAACGGATTTTTATTTATTCTAGATTCAAAATAACTTACATTTATTATTTATTAAAGCAAAAACCAGCACCGGCATTTACAGCAACTTCGAAAAAACGGGTGAATTTAGGAAAAGAATATGTGGAAAGTGTTAAACCGCTAGTAGAGCGCTTGGTGTGACCGGCACCTATAATGGGGCACAACTCCGACGCGTTGCAAGGAAGGCCAATCTCATTGCCAATACCGAGGAGGGCAACTCCGCCAGGAGGCTTTTATAAATGAGGGGGGGGGGGCGGCTTCGTAAGGAACGTAATGAAGTTAGAGGAAGTGGTAGTGTGTGGAAGATACATCGACTGAGGTGGGTATTTTTTGCATTAGGCCCTGGCGTAGGGAATTCCCCTTTGCATGACAAATTGTGGTGTGAGGATGTATACGATGTGTGGTAAGTCTGATGTGTGATCATGTATAAAATGTGTGATGATGTATACAATGTGTGATAAGTATGATGCGTGATGATGTCTAAGATGTGTTATGATGTATAAGATGTGTGATGAAGTATACGATGTGTGATGATAAGTTTGATATGTGATGATGTATAAGATGTGTGATGAAGTATACGATGTGTGATGATAAGTTTGATGTGAGATGATGTATAAGATGTGCGATGATAAGTCTGGTGTGTGAAATGTGACTTCTTAATCACCTCCGACGTCCGTGGGCGTTCTTGCATCTCTTCTTCTGCCACACCGACTCCACCTCTCCCTTTGATGCTCGGGTAACTGGCAACCCATGGGGTGAAAGGTTTATTCTCCCGGAGCTGTCGAAAGAGGAGAATAAAGGCACCTGGGGACGCAGAGTTGGAACCTCCGGCCCACACCCATATGCTATCATCCTTTAACAATGGGGAGGTGAGGCACCCAAGAGTGCCATTAATGGAGTTCGAACTTGTTACGTTTTCATTCTCTTTTTTACGAACTTTTGTGATTGGGAATAGAAAATAGGCCCGAATCAATTCTTGTTCTCTCTCTATATTCTTGGTTTTCCTTTTTTCGTCCTTCATTGACTTCATTCTTTGAACACTGAAGGAAAATGCCCGTCTCTTTCTCTCTCTCTCCCTCTCTCTCTCTCTCTCTCTCTCTCTCTCTCTCTCTCTCTCTCTCTTTATTTCTATATCTATTTCTAACTTTATATTTTTCTCTTTTTTATTTATTGTTTTATCTTTTTTCTTTCTCTTTTCTTTCTTTTTTCTCTCCTTTCCTTTCCTCTTTTCTTTCTCTTGCTTTTTTACTTTCTTTCTCTCTCCTTCTCTGCTTTTAATGAAGCAGTTAGTTAGCTGAGAAAGGGACAGCAACTGGAGCTGCATAAGGATCTGTACACCTGCCTGTGAGTGAACGTTTCTATAGGCGCTTGCGATTCTTCGTGCTGTATTATGTTCACGAAGGAAGCATTTCCCCAGAATTGCCTAAAAAACGGATTCAATAGGACATGATCCCTATTCAAATCCACATCTGTTTGAACCAAGACGTTAAGTAAGGAAATAGGAAATCAGTTGGATTTCGGACAAGAGAAATCAATTCTAAGAATAAAGAGTCCTGCTTGGTCTCCTTGCGAAAACATACTTCCTCTTTTTAACTTAGCGCTCGTTGCCTCTCATCGGGTAGATTCCCCGATTGAGGCGAAGAGAACACCAGGTTTCCCAGCTGTGGCACGACCCTCCTTTGTCTATGCAGCAATAACCAGTATCGTTCGTCAGCTTCACTGCATACTACAGGCAACGAGACTAGAGTTACGACCAGAGGTACGACCAGCTAACGAGAAGAAACCAAAGGTGCCGAGGTCACTATTATAGAGTACGTTTTCCACTTTCATTTGTTTAGGTTGTCTCGATAACAACCTTGATACAGTCAACTACTCCTATACCCGGAGGACACAAGAAGTGGCTCTTTCATCGTCTCAACTTTAAATTGTTTTCCTCTCCTGAAAGCCTTTCACAGCGAATTTTTTACTTCGGAATATTCTACCGTAGTTATTCTCCCTCGCTAAGTGACAGTAATTTTTTTGCTCTTTTTCTGTTCGCAAGTGACCTCTCTATGACAGTTTTGAACTTCTTTTTTTTTTAATCTACTTTTTTCCGACGACCCCCTCTTGACTACTCTCCCCGCGGCATAATCTAGGGTTCTAACTTTTACCGTCTGTCCGCGGGCATGATCAAAACCTTGACGTAAACCACCGTTTCTCATGACCACCACTCCACGGCCGTCTGCTTTAGCTAATATTTTGCTCCCCCCCCCATCCCCTCCTCTGTCGTCGTCGACCTAAGTGAATTTTTACTTTCCAATTTTGACCTCATTCTTGCTTCTTTCCTCAGCGCCAACAACAACATTCCGCGCGATTTAAGTCTACTGCAACTGGATCAATTAATCGCTAACTTAGTTGCATTTAAATTGATCCAATGCGGTTAGATGCTACTATTCATTATACTCATTCACCCTCGTATCTCGCTTGAACCTATTTTCTCCATAGCCATTTTAATTTTAACCATTTACAAATTAATTAATATCTCATTGTGCGTAATATTTGTCTAATCATTTTCCATCATTTCACATATGCTTATTTTTCTTTCTATGGAAATAAAAGTGTTGTATCTTATAGAGAGCACTCTAATTTCTCTTGTTTTCCCTCTCTTTCATCACATCCATTTTTTTCTTATACTGCTTTCATGACTTCCTGACTTTTCAAACTCAAATTCTTATTATTATGCCCCTTATATTTTAGAGCGATTATTTATGTACCCAATTCAGAATCCGACGAACTAATAGGTAGGGAAGCTTCGAAGGGATTTTAAGATAACAAAATGTCTCTCCTCAACGATCTAAAAACAAAGAGAATTCGAAGAGGACTTAGAGATGGAAGGGCGGGAATACAAAGAGGTTTCCTTAGAATCCTTCCTTCTTGAGTATTCATATACAAGGTGTCCTCAATTCGAAGGTGGATATTTGAATGAAAGGAGGGGGGGCGAGCCAAGGAAGAATTATGCTTCGAGAGAGAGAGAGCAGAGATTGAAATTGTGGTCGAAAAGAATGAATGTTTCGAGATGTGTTTGAGTGATTGAGACGCTGGAATATAAGCTACTCAGGAGAGTGATGGGAGGTGGGGAGGTGGGGCTAGAGAGGAAGGACGGGATGGAGTCCTAGAGTTAAGAGCTATCTATACAAAACCAGTCTCAAAGAGTAAAACACCAAAACTTGCAGAGATGAAAGAAAAAAAATACCTCGTCACAAAAGCTTCGGGTTTGGGGGGGCGAAGAAGGGAACGGGGGATTAACCTTCTTATGGAAAATAAGGGCAGAAGAAAATCCGGGGGATTTTTAGGGAGGGGAAGACTCAAGTTTGGTATTACGGAGTAAATGACGAGGAATTTACTCGAATCAGCATAGTAAATTGTGAGAAAATTGATGAGAAAGATATTTTTAAGTATTACAATGCAATTTTCTGCTCCACTTAGTTGGTAGAGGTGTAAAAACTCAAGGTCTTTATATCCATTTCACGTAAATTATGATAAGATGGTTGTGAGTATTACTCGCCACAAGGGTAGAGGAACGAATTACGAAGTGAATCAGTAGAAAATTGAACGAAAAATTTAGCAAAATATATAAAAGGAAAAGATATTTGAAAATAAGGCAAATTTATGATGTACTCAGCCATGATGAGGCTAAGATCAGCGTAGTATTGAGTAGCTAGTGCACCAACTAGACAACGCTAGCGTCTCATAAAGATTCTCGGTGCTTATATACCTACCATCAATTTTTACTTCCCTAATTTTACTTTTTTAATGCCCCTCTTCTTCAAAGCTTTGTTGCACACGCGTCCCCGTTGGTTTTCTTAAAAAAAGAAAAGAAGTACACAACCGAGATGCAAATAATATGGGAGGGAACTCAAGGATTTGTGTCATTGAATCGTAGACTGTGAGGCATTGCTAGAAAACACTTGCGTCTCAAAAAGATTACCGGTAAAACAATGACTAATGGATATGTTAGCCTAGATAACTGAATCATTAACCTGCTTTGAATTTATATATGATTAAGGAGGATTTGAAGGTATTACGCTCAGCAAAAACGAGTTTGGTGGGAAGGGAAATGATTCAAAACGGAAAAAACGAGCGAGCGTTGGGAATAAATGCTTTAGATGAGGAACAAAGTAAAGATTTATAGGAATTAAATAAACTGGGAACATATATACACTGTATTATTTGCATTTATATAAAATAATTTATATATATATATGCAACAAAGCCCACAGGGAAAATTAATACGAGGATTTCAAGTACTTTCGAACTTTATTTCGAGTTCTTTATCAAGGAATAACAAAAGTATTGAAAATTGTAATATTTATAAGAATGATACAGAAGAGAGGGAACGCCCACAAAAAAGCAAAAAACATTCAACAAAATGAATTAATATGAAATGGAAACCTTAGACGGAGCAAAGATAAATACAAATTAAGATCATTAAATCAGGTAAATTCAAAAGATTAAAATACCACTTAAGCTATTAGAGAGGGAGAAAATCTGAGCGATAGATTAACCTCAGAGGTCAGGATTGAAAAACCAAGGTAGAATAAGTACAAATGTTCTAAAGACTTGACTCAAATGAAAATAAATACACAGACATAAACATAAGCCTATATAGATGCACAAAAAATAAAATTAAATAGTTTATTAAGATTAATATAAATATTTAGTCTCAAATTAAAAGTTTTGACAGTGCATTGTGAATATAATTTTTAAAATAACCATCGATTTTATATAAGCCAGGACTTAAATTAAAATTTGTGAATTTACGAATAAAGGTCGATTCACTGATATTTCGAGAAATTGCATCGTTATTATGACAGATGATTTTAGCAGAATTCCAATCAATATTGTGATTAAGATATGACATATGAACATAAAATGAACTGTTTTCTTTTTAGCTAACTGAAGGCATTTATCCCTGATAAATGCCTTCAGTTAGCTAAAAAGTCTTTTTATCGCGCGCCTTTTAATAACAAGAATACTCTTGTACTTCATTTTAATCCACCCTTTGCTTCTCTCCCTAATATTTTAAAATCTCTAGGCATTTTTGTAGTATTTAACTATTATTTATACTATCTCTAAACTATTAGTTAAGAACGCCCCTTCCCCTATTGGTATGTATATTGCGTAAAATGTATCGATTGCTCTAAATATTACTTTGGCCAATCAGGTAAATGTTTAAAAAAACGAATTTCTCAGCATAAATATAATGTCCGTCGTGGCGAAGAAAGCAGCTCATTTTATGTTCATATGTCATATCTTAATCAAAATATTGATTGGAATTCTGCTGAAATCATCTGTCATAATAACGATACAATTTCACGAAATATCATTGAATCAATCTTTATTAGTAAATTCACAAATTTTAATTTAAGTCCTGGCTTATATAAACTCGATGAGTATTTTAAAAATTATATTCACAATGCACTGTCGAAACTTTTAATTTGAGACTAAATATTTATATTAATCTTAATAAACTATTTAATTTTATTTTTTGTGCATCTATCTAGCCTTATGTTTATGTCTGTGTATTTATTTTCATTTGAGTCAAGTCTTTAGAACATTTTTACTTATTCTACCTTGGTTTTTCAATCCTGACCTCTGAGGTTAATCTCTTGCTCAGTTTTCTCCCTCCCTAATTGCTTAGGCGGTATTTTAATCTTTTGAATTTACCTGATTTAATGATCTTAGTTTTTATTTATCTCCGCTCTTGCTAAGGTTTCCATTTCATATTGATTCACTTTGTTGATTGATTTTTTGCTTTTTTGTAGGCGTTTCCTCTCCTCTGTATCATCCTTATAAATATTACAATTTTCAATACTTTTGTTATTCCTTGATAAAGAACTCGAAATAAAGTTCGAAAGTACTTGGAATCCTCGTATTAATTTTCCCTGTGGGCTTTTTTGCATCTATTGCTTACTCACACGATACTTTCTGAGTTTCCACGCACACACACACATACACACAAACATATATATATATATATATATATATATATATATATATATATATATATATATATATATATATATATATATATATATATATATATATATATATATATATATATATATATATATATATTGTGAGCTGCGAATGCTTGCGCAGAAAGGGTAAATAAATATATTTAATAGTGCGAATAATTAGAACGGTAAATGCGAATGTGTACATAAACCTCGTACATGTTATATATACCTTTACTCCGAGCATCTCTAAACCAGTCAGCATTATTTATGCAAGACCTCGTGCCATGCCAAACTGCATAGCGAGTAAAATACTATTTTGAACAAGATATCGAAGTAATGAAGTGGCCTGCTCATAGCCAGGACCTCAACCCAATTGAGAAACTCAAGGAAGATCTTGGTAGACAAACTTCAAGACCAGCAGACTTCAACTGCAACAGATTTATAGGCGAAAGTTGGGCAAGAATGGAACAAAATAGCATCAGAATTTTGCAGGAAATTGGTGAGATCCTGTGGTCGTCATTGCACTGAAGTATTAGAAAACAAAGGTTTCAACACCTCATGTTAAGTGTTTAAATTTCATGTTTGTCAAATCTGTATTTGCTTGCTAAGAAAATTCTGTGAATGATCGTCTCTTATTTTGTACGTCACAATATTTTATTTTGTTCGTTTATTTAGTAGAATTTTTTGACTATATGATTTTCCATTTGAAAGCCTCATTAAATACGAGTATATTAAATGCATGCCTTTATGTGCCATGGAAATTTCATTTACCTCCTCATCATACTTTTGAAAATATTTTTAAAAAGCAAAATCGTTCTCTTATTTTGCTCAGTAGTATAAATATATATATATATATATATATATATATATATATATATATATATATATATATATATATATATATATATATATATATACATATATATATATATATATATATATATATATATATATGTATAAATAAGGGGTGGCCCAAAAGTTACTTCACATCTTTCAAAATTAATAACACAAAAAATAATTAAGTAATAAAAGTGGGTTATATAAAAAAATGAAAGAAGAGATGTTGGAATTTTATTGTGGTACAAAGGTAATAGAGTAAATTAGATGCAGTGCTGAAAGACGTGGCCTCGGCCTTCGATAAGGTATGGATACCAGGTATGAAAAGAAAAATAAACCTCCTGGAGGCAGGTGTATTACAGGGGGAATGTTTGAGTACTACATTCTACGCAGTTTATACCAGCGCCCTCCCTAATACTAACTACGACTTTGCACAATACGTACAGCTGGCGGATGATATCACCCAATTCCTAACGAGTGACTATCATAAACCCATTGATTTAGCTACCAGAACAGGACGAGAAATTGTGAATCTTAAGATCTACGAAAAGATAAATAAAAAAACAAAAACATCAACAAGTTTAAGATGATACGAATGGGATGCAATGCGACTGTAGATTTAGTGGTAGAAGGTGAATAATATCCATACCCTATGGATGGAAAAGTAGTCGACCCAAAGATGACAACCAGAAGATATACATCACACTCTAAGTAAAAAGTCGCTGTAGCCAAAAAGACGCTCCGTTCTCTGCTCCAATTTGCGCTACTATCACAATCCAATAAGAGAAAACTAAACATGGTTCTTGTAAGATCACTGCTCCTATATCCCGCCATTCTCATACATACTTTAAGCAATCCAACACTAAGGTAAGCACAGAGTGCAAAAAGAGGCACTGAGTTTTATCACAAATGTGATCATTTGGGACCAACTCCCCTCAACATTGCTACATGAGATAATTGAAATTTATCCTACAGTATCAACATGACCTTTTATAAGGCGCAATTTCTATATGAGGAAAAAATGATCAAAGTATGAGATTACCAAACAAAAACTATCCGAACATATACTTCAAACAAGCATTTAAAAGCAGCCAGTTCTAAACGCAAAGAGACATCCTACCGATATACACCTAACTACTAAACATGAATAAAGTGAAATTATTACTTACCCTAACTTACTCTAAGAATACATAAGGAAAAGAAAGTATAATGTGAATTAACACAGTAGAATTCAAATTAACAAAAGATCAGAAGTGGATCAATAAAAAAATAAGACAAGTACAACTTAATAAAAGATCCGAAGTGGACGAAAATAAATCAAAAATAAAAAAATTTGTAGCGGACACATAGGTTTAAAATAATAAATTCACTAACGGAAAAGGAAATAAACTAAACAGTTTGTTGGTTGTTGTTTGTTGCTTTAAGTTGTTTGCTCCTCTTAATTAGGTTTAGGGTTTTTTCTGAAATTTTGTTTTGTTCTTATTTCCTGTTTCCTTCTATTTTTCAGCACTGTTCATCACGTATTTCATCAAGTTATTGTCCATAGCTTGCATGTTGCCTGTGTTACTGGGGTCAAGTGGATTTTCATGGTATGCTTTCTGAAGGAGGCCTGGAATTCTGAAACGAGATTATTCTAGATGGTAATGGGTTTAATTTTAGAATAGAATAGTTTCCTTCTCTCTTTCTGAATGTTAATTTTTATCCTACATCCGATCATCCTATGATTACTGAGTTTGATTTTATTGTTAACTTTGAAATTATTGATGGTGTTTTTTTGTCGACCACCATGTAATCAATTTCTTTGTCTATCTCATAGTTTGGGCTTTTCTAAGTGGATCTTTGCTGTTGCTTCCATTTGAACATAATTCTGACAATTTTGAGGTCTTAGGCCATTGTTGAGTCAACTAAATCTTGTTTCCTTTTATTTCGTTCGCCCCTTGAGAACTTTCCTACCATGACGATGTTAGAATGGGCTTTAGTTTTGCTTAGGCTTGTCCTGATGTCCTCATAGAATCTATATAATTGCTTAAACGATCTAGCCCAGACCTTTTACATCTTCTTAAACCTACCAACCCATCACTTCCCTGAATGTATCGTTTGCCGAAAACCTACCAAAGAGGAACACCACTCCGACCTATTATATCGTGTATTGACTCTCACACATACAAACTCTCTAAGTGGTTTGCCCCTCTTCTCGCTAACACCGTTGGATTTACCTCTCCTTTACACATAACCTATTCCTCAGATTTCATTGAAAAATTCAGAAAAATTAACATAGAAGGTAGCCGCCTCGCTAGCTTTGATGTAGATAGCCTGTTCACCAATGTCTCAGTTAATGAAGCCCGTGATGTTCTATTTAAGGTATTAGACAATCCGATATTAAACCTCCCACTGGGCAAAAATATAATTATAAATCTTATAAAACTATGTGTTAATGATAATGTATTCATTGATGAAATGGGTTTCTTCCGACAAAAGTATGGACTTAGCATGGGCAATCTCTTATTTTCCCATATTATATAATCTTTTTATGGAACACTAGCATAGGTACCGGACGTTGCCCGGGCCAAAAAGACTAGCAAACAAACACCGATTCGTCTCTTTTAAAATCTCTACTTTCACTCAAATCTCAGCATTTTTATTATCGTCTATCATACTCACACATTAAACCGACAGCGGACATGGTAGACAGGGGCAACGAAATAGCAATTAAGTAGAATAGTTAACATACTACATATCCTGATTCGGATTTCAGATTAAGCCGTAGGTCCTGTGAATACTTAAATCTACTTTATTCTTCTACTATACTTCTTCGCTTTCCTATACTAAAACCTCCCTCTTCTCCTCCCTCTCACTCCTACCTACCTTATCCACACTACCCATATTCTACTTAAGCTCTGGAAAATGAGGGTGCGGAGTACTACAGATAAGCACTGAGCCTCCCTCTGCCCTCACCTTGGCCTCTCTTAAGAGGGCCAAGGGCGAAGGGGGAAGGTTAGGACGATTCGTTATCAGCGACTTTCATTTTCATTTTATTTTATATGAATGCAATGTCCCGCAGGGAAAATGAAAAGGTGCTTTCAAGTACTTTCGAACTTTATTCAGTTCATTCTCAAAGATAACTACATGTTAACTACAAAGATGTAGTTATCCTTGAGATTGAACTGATTAAAGTTCGAAAGTACTTGGAAGCACCTTTTCAATAGCATTGCGAACCTCACATGCTATTTTGTGAGTCATTCATTTTATATGTATGTCGAGAAGAACCCTATTAACAAATCTACGGTTTAACATATTCACATTTCAAAGTCTCTAAACATTTCTAAGCATTATCAAGTATTAGTTTGCACTTTGACAACCAGATGGCACGGCTTTTGCCAAATCTAAGTTTCCTACGTTATTTCCTGGGTCATATTACCTCCAATGGGGACCTTTGTTGGCCTTCAAGGTCACTCTAAATGGCCTTCTATAGCGGTACATACTTTCGGAAATATATATTAGATTTTGAAGTTACCTTACTCCATTTTGTTATTCCACATCCATATTTTGTATGGTTTAGGGGTATATAGAGGATGTCATATCGATTTGGCCTATAAAGAGCTTAAATCATTCGATAATTTCCTTAGAGTTTTACTGACTTCCATCCCACCATCAATTTCAAAGTGGAATGGGAAACAAAAAATTGTATAGCCTTTTTCGATGTCAAAATTGTAAGAGTCATTGACCAAATTAGCTTGGTGTATCGTAAACCGACCCATTCTAACTCTTACACCCACTTCTTTTCACATCATGATGAATGTTCTTGAGAGCTCTTAGAATCTGTGATCTTTGCTTCTTAGAAGACGAAATCATATATACAACTTCAACATTCATTAAATTCAATTATGTCATCCATCTCATCAATGAGAGCTTATCTAAAGCTAAATCTATATAGTACCGCCTCAAGGATAAAAACCAAGAGAGTAGTCCGAGTTGTCTATAGCTCCCATTTTCTACCCTCCTTAAAGGAGTAAACAGCGTTATTTCTCCAGGTCGCACCACGTTTAATACCTTTTTTCCATCCTCAAATCTCTCACTTCGACTAAGCCCATGCATGCAAAATGAGGAAGGTGTATATGTAATCTCTTGTGTACCCACTAACTGTCACTCGTTCTATATAGGAGAGACTGGGAGGACATCAGAAAAACGAATCTATGAACATAAAGGTTATGTCAGGCGAGGCAGTAAACATCCAGTATTTTTAATCAAATTAATAATTACAACTACCAAATAGATTATTCGAAGTTCCAAATAATATACAAATGTAAAGATTTCCGTAAAAGAAAAATTGTAGAATCGATACTTATAAGAGAATTTCCCAATTTCAATCTTTCTGACGGTTAATTTAAATGTAGCTCCTATGCCCGAAACCTGATCGTAAACAGTATAGCTAATGATCTCAGAACCACCACCCCTAATTAATGACCATTTCTCCCTTTTTTATTCTTTTGTCCTGATAAAAAAAATTCTAAAAATAAAATTTTCTAACCTTGTCGTTTTCGACGACCCATATACCACTTTTTTTATTTTCCAATCTGGCATCACGTTTAAGGCGTACTTGGTAACAAGTCATGAACCCTACCATTCGGGCTGCAACTTAAGGCAGAGCTCGCTCTTTCTTTATAAGGTTCTCGCTAGTCCCTCTAAGCAGTTTCCGAGGAGCAAGGGAACAAGTTTAGCATTCCTTTCCAAAGAACGTGATTATAGCAATGTTTCGTTTATGGCGTCGAGGTCTGGCCCTGAAACGCAGGTCTAGGAATTTTTTGATGTATATGAAAATGCTACCTCGTACAAAAAGAGAGGATGTATTTTTCTATGCCTACTGCTAAGGACAGCTTGGCATAAGTACATACCCTTTAATAAATAGCTCTATATACTATCGAGGCGGTGTAGCGACTTTTGTATATATTCCATTCTCAGTATATGACTGAAGAAGGTATGGTAAACTTCCTAAGGACCATTGGTATCACAACAAAAAATATCCATTAAATTAAAATTGTATATTATAATTACTAACGTAGGCTTTGATGGCAATTGGACTTAGGTACTACAAAAAAATTAGAAAGTTCCATAGAATTAAGTTTCAGTTAGCTATTTATATCAGCATTACATTTAAGTAATATAAGTTGCTGAAATGTTTAGTAAGATAAAGAACTCCGTTTTGGAGATAAGGTCAATATTCCTAAGGAGAAGAGCAGTTCCACAGGAGCTGACGGTGGAAGGGTGGTGTTGTATTTAATAAATAACTTTTTTAAGTTTGGATATTTATCTAACCTTTGAAGTGTTTTATTTGAATCCCGAAGGTGACTGAACAATTCTAAATCTGCTGTTGATCGTGTTTGAGTGAGTTTTGTAAATCAAAAATAATCGTCACTGTCCAATATACCACTGGATGATTCAGCTTTATTCTCAATCATTTGAATCATAATATTTTTAACAGTCTTAGTGGCTTGAACTGTGCCATGAAATACTAATATCTAACCAGTGGAGTTTGAAGAATGGATGGCTTGTTGATGCAATAATGGCATCTGTAACGCTGGATTCATTTGCCAAGGTCAAATAAGATTGGTAGCGCTTACCAAAGCCCTTAGTGACTGCACTTAGAAGAGGTTGTAAAATTTCAGAGAACGTGACTGAAGGCTATTAAACTATTTCTCCACAGTGAGCAAGGTAGGGACCAATTTTCCATAAAAAAACAGTTTTGCTCTCCCTGTAGGCGAGAACAAAACTGCAATAGGAGCCAAAACTGAGACATACTCCCCAAAAAATTCAATTTCGTGACTTCTGAACACTGGAATTCAAGGGACGTCATGAGTTGATGTAATTTGTCCTTGTGTTTTAAAAGTAATGACAATACATCAAAAAGAGAGTGTCACCTTGTAATGCAAGGCACCTTTAATGAACAGTTGATAAGAGTTTTGATAATCTCTGCTAAATCTCTGCTAATTGTAGACGACAGCTTTTGTTCCATAATGCTGAGCATTTCCCTATTGCAGCATGATTGATATTTGCAAAAGAAGATATTTTCAGTGCCTCTCTTGCATCAGTTGTGGAGACGAGACTAAGTGTGTGTGAAGCATAGCGCCCATGCTTAGGAAGGCTGAAACTGCATGGGTCAGACTAAAGGTCTTCTTCCTGATCTAAGGCAATTCTCATTAAGAAATTATTCTCCAGCTCGTGCTCACCCTGATCTTCTTCACCTACCTTCTGAATCTGTAGACACATTTGCCGCAGTGACTGCAAATTCTTTAAACGCTTTAATAAAATGAGAGCTGTTATCAGTGACGGTGCTCGTGATTTTCTGTAGGGGGAATATCGTATTCATTGATGATATTTTCCATATGTTCAGCAATTTTGCTGTAGTTATGTTCTCCTTTGAAGCGACAGCATACCTATACTCCACTATGACGGACAAGATTAGTTTCCTCAAGCTGCCTTCCCCCCCCCCCCCCGGAAATAACAGTTCAATATTTGTCTCATAAATCTTTCCAAAAATTTTACATATTAATATAATCGAGATAAATTCCACCAACAAATATGTCTGCTTTCATCCAAAAGCTGATAACACCCTAATTGTAAAGACATTTTCAATTTCATATTTCATAACGAGCAACATCTTAACATACCCAAAGAACTGAAACACCCAAAAAACTTCGGTGACGAATTGACCAAATATCTGCAGTAAGACATAAGTAAGAGGAACTGTCTAGTTTATTCTTCGGTAGAGCTCTTGTCACTTTCTCTTCTTCTATAAAATTTCGGACTAGCGTCCGCCTTGAAATGACGTCAAATGAAGAATTTAGACTTGTGGTAGTTGAAGGTGTGATTATTGTGAGTGAAATTGATTTTCACGGTAAACTAAGAATATAATTAAGGTATGCATATAAAATTTTATATATAAAATGTAACTATATGAATATCCTATAACTATATAGGACTGGTACATTAATTCATAAATATATTATTAGTCCTTCATATTCAGAATTACATAGTAAAATATTGACTTTCAGTATGGTTAGGAATATATACATTATCAAAGATTTATTTCCTACATTTTTGACGGGCGTGCATGCTAGTTTTGACATAATGATATACAGATATTGCTACTATAATGAAATACATCGTTATAGGAATTCATCTAATAACTAAATAGAATTGATCAATAATTGTACTAATTATATATTATTTTTTTTATTCCATAATATATTCAAGTAAATGATAGCGCGCTCTAAGAATATATGTATGTGGATTCTCAGGAAATTATTGCAATATATTAACCTCTGTTGTTTGTATATGTCTTCTTTTATTTAACTTCGTTATATAGCCTACGTAGTGACCAATGATCCGAACGTTTAGTATTCGGTCGTTATAAACTCAGAACTCACCTTTAATTAATCTCACAAAAGCTGGTTGATTCCTGGTTTATATGGAATGAACACCTTGTATGATAAAATCTGCAATCAGCTTATCAACAACAGATTGTTTGACCTTCTTAGTATTCACTGCAAAACACCCCGGTAATGTTTTTATTTTAACACCGCTGCATGAAAGCACATCGTCTAATACTGAACATTTTCGTTTTGAATCTTTTCTTTGAGCTGTCACGTAGTTATCCACTTTTTGCACCAAAGCAGGGGGCTTTCTCTGTTGATAAATGTACATGATCAAATAATTGAAACACATTTGTTTCACGTTAAATTCAATCAGCATATACTATAAATAAATGTATTGCAAAAGTAAGCAGGTAGGTTCGTGCATGGTAAACCCACGCTACTTAACATTATCGTTAGCTACTAGCAATTTTGCCATTTTTTAAAAATAAGAAATAGTGAAACTTGTCAATTCAATTAAGTGTCATATAATTAGCTTTAATAAATTCTTACCTTCAATGAATACATAGATTGGAAGTAGCATTGCTCGCCGCAGAGATTTCGCCATTGCATGATGTACATACGCACTTCACTTTTTTCCGTCGGAAGATTTCACTCTAAAAAATTTACCATCTAGTAAAGGATGACTATAATTACATGATTATTTATCTTCCTCGTCTTTATTATTGTTTAATCTCTCCATTTCACACTCTTTCGAAGAAGCTGAAGTTGCCATGCAGCAGTTGAAATAACGCTGAGCGCTCTCATTATAAAACCGAACACAACTGTGACCATATGTTAACTGAATTTGAACTGATGCAAGCAATCTTCCCTCACTGACCCACGCAGTCAACCGTTTGTGTCATAGAAGTTGCGACAAGCTAAAACATCCATTACACATTCTTGACAGCTATATAAATCAAATATCAGTAAAGTATTTGCAAAAAGTATTTAAATACTGCCCACTTCTGTATATATATATATATATATATATATATATATATATATATATATATATATATATATATATATATATATATATATATGAGGAATTAAACCACATTCTCCGAAGACATTGTCTTCGGAGAATGTGGTTTAATTCCTCATCTTTTCTTGCGATATTGCATTAATTTTCATCATATATATATATATATATATATATATATATATATATATATATATATATATATATATATATATATATATATATATATATAACCCTATATTTTTATAATAGAATGACTTTTTGAATATTTTTTTTAATTGAGTGGATAAGTAATCTGGTATGAATTTCCAGTTCATTCTTTCCCCTTCCCTCTCCTTCTCCTCTTCCCCCTCCCTCTACCCCACATACGACCCTCCCTCACCATCTTCTCCCCCATCTACCCTATCTCTCCCTCTTTTTATCCCCCTATTTCCCCTCTTTCTCTCCCTCTCCTCTTCTCTAAAAGGGCGACTTATGCTTAAGTAGGCTGTCGCTAGATGAGCTCCAAATAAAGAGAGAGAAGAAAAACAAGGTGGCTGACCCCAAAATCGCGTGCTCTCACTTATTCTGATTTATGACCTTACGACCTTCAAAACTTTCAATAATTCCCTGACTAAACTTGGGAGGACATTGGCGATTCTATCATTCGAGAGAGAATCTAAAACAACATAGGGTTTCAGATTTCGTTAGAACCCAGCCTAAAATAAAATAGTCTGGCTGTGCCTGGCCTAACTTAGCCTAGCTACTGTAGGTATAATCTAGCTAGCCTAGTATAAACTAGCATATCCTACCTTTTCTCATTATAGCCTACCCTAGCCTATCGTACCCTAGTATAGCCTAACCTAGCCTATCTTAGTAGACTCTACTCTAACCTAGGATATTAGAGTATAGCCTAACTTAGCCTAGCCTAGCCTAGCGTAGCTTTGCCTAGTGTAGCCTAGCCTAGCTTCGCCCAGAGTAGCGTAGCTTAGTATATCAAAGCTAGAATTGGCTACTATAGCCTATCCAATATATCCTTGCATACTCTAGCCAAGCCTAGCATACTATAGGCTAACTTGTTATAGCCCATCCTAGCATAACCACATCAAACTTATATAATAGAGTCAAGCGTATCATATTATAGCCTAGACTAGTATAGCATACCATATCATACCCTAGACTAGAATAACCTTGCATAGCTTAGCCTATTATAGCCTTGGTTAGCTAACCTATCGTAGCCTAACATAGTATTACCTAGCATAGCAGAGTATAGCTCTCCCTAGCCTATTATACTTTAGCCTACACTAGTATAGCATAATATAACCCTGTGTAGCCTAGTATACCTTAGCATAGCTTAACCTAGCCTAGCATAGTATATCCTAGCCTAGCATTAACTATCATAGAGAAGTATAGCCTATACTATCCTATTATACCCTAGGCAAGCATAGCTTAGTATTGTCTAGCCTAACATACTATATGCTATCCTAGCATAGCATTTTATAGCCTAAATTAGCATTGTATATCTTACTTTTGTACATTATATCATAGTATAGTATAGCCTAGTCTATAATAGTATAGTATAGCCTATTCTAGGCTTGACTAGCAGAGTATAGCATATCCTAGTCTAGTCTAGCAGAGTATCGACCGAATAGTTATGATGTTATGGCCTAAACAAAATAATTCCCGGGTTATCTTGGGAAGACTTTGGCAATATAGCATTCGAAAGAGAATGTAAGACATCATAAGATTTTCAAAGTTCGTTAGAATCAGCCGAATAGTAATGATGTTATTACAAAAAATTGCAAACGTAGACCAACCGACCGAAATAGTCAGAAGTAGAGTCGCTCGCGACTAGACTCGCATGCGACTAAAAATCCCGTTCTTAAAATATAGATTTATAGAGAAGACGCTCCATCTGTTTATATTGTCACAAAGTTGTTCGCTCATAACTAACGGTCAATCACGCATGAGCGTAAACTAGCGAGCATGCGCAGTGAAACGTTTCACTAAAAAAAAAATCTAAAAATAATAACAATCAGCAAGTAAAGATATTTCTGTACCACAATATAAGAATTTCAAACAATGTTGTTATATATATATATATATATATATATATATATATATATATATATATATATATATATATATATATATACACTAGCATGGATCCCCGTCATATCCCCTAAAAATATGTATTCGGAAATTGTCATGTGGTAATTAAATGAGATGACGATTGTTTGAAATTCTTATGTTGTGGCATAAAATTATCTTTAATTAGTGATTATTTGAGAGATAGGGTGAGAGAGGTGGACTAAGAGGGGTAAAAGGGTTAGGGAACATATGGAGGACTAGGTGGGGTAGGAATGGCGAGAGGTGAGGGGATGGTTTAGGGGAAGGAGTAGATGAGGTAATAGATGTAGAGGAAGAGAAGATGAGAGGGTAGGGGGAAATGGAGGTGAGGGGGAAGAGATGATCACAATTCTTTTGAAAGATCAAAAAGGCCGAAGGGCTGATAGCAAGCGCAATCTTCCCTCCCCTTAGGGGGAGTGGCAAAGCCATCGGTTATATATATATATATATATATATATATATATATATATATATATATATATATATATATATATATATAATATCAGTGGCGACTCGAGACATTTTTGCCTAGGCATGCAATTTTATGAAATACAAAGAAAATATGATGTTCCTACAAAAACTTTACATAATTGTTATATATAGAACTTAGTAAGTTAAAACAGCTTTCCTAAACATTTTGACGCGTTTTTGAAAAATTTTATTCAATGCCATGTTTAGTAATCAAAGAAAAGGTAAAACAAAACAAATTTATTAATCGTTCAATGTCGTAGGTCTAGTTAGATCTCCTGACCTTCGTTTGCTGTCTGTGTCTCAGAAACCATAGCGGATAGTAGTCAGGGCAACTCTGCAATTGGGCCCTGCCTCGAATGGTGCAATTTAACTAAGGATTGCAATAAATATTGTAAGGGTGAATAGTTTCCTTTTGACAACAACTACATTTGGCAGAATTAAATCAACTATCTAGGAGTTTCTGGATATCAAACTGGGCGAAACAAAATAATCTTTACTAGTGTACAAACAAAAATAAAATAATGGACATGAAAGATAAATGCAAAGGAATAACTGGGCGATTAGGTTTAGAATGTTGGCTCCAGGTGGGAGCCGTGAAAATACACAAGCGGCCGCACTCGATCGACAAAAGGGACTCTAATTCCCGGTGGATTGCCACCCAAAGATTTTGCTGCTCGAGAGGAGCAGGTGTATGAGCGTGAGCTCGATTGCTTTCCAACAGCACGGGTTGGGGGCGCACTTAGGGCAGATTAGTACTTGGCCTATTCGAAGTTATGACGGAAGATACAACTTATCTTCCATTAACCATTGCCAGCCTCGAAAGTAGGGATCGAAGGAGTATTTTACCGGGGGGAAGCTGGGCTAGAAAATGTTAGTGTAGAAGTTTCTTCCCTCTCTAGTAAGCTTACATCGAGAAATTCTTACTTTTTTTCTTGTCTTCGGGCTCTTGGGTTATGGGAGGCTGATATAAAGAAGTTATAAGGAGAGACAGAATAGACAGCTGAAAAGACAATGCAAGCAATCAGGCCACTGGGTCATATTTCAATAGTTATGGCCGGGTCTTATTTAAGTCTGGAATTATTCGGAGAACAATGAATGTTTTATTGAATATTTAACATTTATCACAACTTAATTCCCGCCTACCTTATGCGTCATGTCCTCTTGGCAAAATACTAATTTTGCCCAGGCCGATGCTTTGCTATTTATATAGAGCCGCCGGAAGTAAATTTGAGACAGTTCAAGACAGTTCACGTGCGAAACTAGTTTTAGTCACAAGAAGTGACAGCCGGAAAGATTTTTCCCCGGGAGACCATAAACCACGTGAAGTAAACGCCTTTCTTGTTTGTTTGTTTGTATTTTTTGTAAATTGTTTTTATTATTACTAGTATTAGCACGGATTGTATTTTTTTATATATATCGAGATTGTAAATATATTTATCCCTATTTTTTTAAATAAAGGACTGTATATACAATTCGTTTCATTTCTCCCTCGATTTCTCACGCCCGACTTAGTTTAGGAAGCGGGTTGGCTAGATTGGGGCTAGAGTATAGGTTCGGAGCCCGCTACAATGACATCTCGCGGAACCTCCCATTGTTACAATTAGACTCGCTATGTGGGACGTCTTATTCGAACGGAAGTTAAGTGTCTTCAAAAGAAGCCGATTAAATTAGCATATTTTTGACTCGAATTTTGCCTGACTGCTGTAACTAAATTAGCTAATCTGCTATAATTGATGCCTAGCATTCCTTTCCTACGTGTGTCTCTCTCTCTTTCTCTCTCTCTCTCTCTCTCTCTTTCTCTGACATTCAGAAGAGTTTCAGACATATTGGAAAAGCGTTACAAAATTCAAACTTACCAAGGTAATGCCCAGCCCCGACTTATATAGAAATTCTGCTTGTTTTGTTTTCTTGCAAAATTCTTCAATTACTCTTTTAGAAATTTTCTCTCGATTCTTCATAGGTTTTTGGAGAATATTTTTTTTCATTTGAAATAAGAGCAAGATTAGAAAGCCTGTTTTCAATTAAGGAACTTCGTAAGTAACTTATAATTCTTTTAACAGCAGAAAATGATCGCTCAACTGTTGCTGTTGTTGTTGGCATAATTAGAATCAAATATGTTAATTTGGATCATTTTTCCAAGTAGAAATTTAAGGACCTCTGTAACATTTTTTTTCGCAAGAGATTTGTGCGAATATAAGACACACAATTAGGAACGGAGGCGAGGAAACTCAAAAAGGAACTGTATAGCCTTTTTCAACCATTTAAAAGCTTTATGTCATTTAAAAGCTCAATAAATTATAAATTTTCTATTGAACTGAAATTTTCTTTGATTTGAATGAGTATTTTATCGAATATGTCATGATATAATTGCCTGTACTTCTTTTGGGGAAAGATTCTGTTTCATTTTGCTTGATGCTTCTCCACACCTTCTGTCACCAGGTTCCACGTATCTGAAATTTTTCGATGGTCATTTGTGAAATTTTCTTTACAGTGTTTTTAACGGTCATTGATATGCACACAATATCCATGGATTTTGTTTGCAACACATCAAATAGATATTAGGAAACAGGAAATATCGCAGAAAATACTTCTAATAAAAAATTTAAATCAAATACATCAAGGCCTGCCAGCAAGCGACACGCGCTCCTTTGTTTATCGTTTCTTCCATCAAACTCTCTTGATTTTTCAAGAATATATTTAAAAAGATCCATTAAACGATCTATATTTTCCTTAACCGTTGCAATTAGCTTAAAAGGATAGTTAAGAGCTAGTTTAGAGAAACGCTTTCCAACACCCTGGTCAAGCATTGCTGTTCGCTTAGTTCAACTACTAAAAATGCTTGAGATAAAACAAAGTTAAGTTTATGAGCGTAGAAATGAAGAAAAAAACTGCCTCTGGTACAACTTCTTTTATCTTAGCTTGAACTCCATTAAGTTCGCTGGCCACAACATCAGCATAGTCATGAGATTATGCAACAAGTTTTGTTTTTTTTAAACATCTCAGTTCTTGTAGTTGTCTAATAGATAATTCAGAAATTGCTGCAGAACTTCTCTCAATAATGACATCATTGAATCTGATGATTCATTCAAAAATATCACCATGTTTATCTACATAATGTACGACAGTAGAGTGCTGTGAAAAACAGCTGACATGAGATGTTTTATGTAATAAAATCGCCACGCACATTAACTCATTAAGTTCATCTTTAATTTTTTTTTAACATAACTGAACTAATAGATTGAATTAAGTCATTTTGAAAAGCAGATAATGTACCTTTGAAACAGTCACAGTTTTTAAATGATTATCAAGTTTTACATCAAATTCTCCCATACAAATCACTAACTCAATATAAATACCTCTATTATCAGCGTTTACTTCATCATTGTGACTGCAAAGTGCTACTAAATCTTACATACTTCAAAAGCATGTAATCCTACTTAAGTGTTACAATATTTCTCTCTTCTTTCTGACATCCTTGTTATGTCTAGAAATGGTAGTTAATTTTTGTTTGTCAAGAAATAAATCAATTCTTTTTGAATTTCCAAATATTTTCAAATCATCAAATGCGTTAAGATGAGAACGACACTTTTCATGACGAGAAATATCAGTGTGTAAATTATTTAAATCTTCATATCCACGATCAACAAAATTCCACATATATGTTTCATTTAAAAATAATAAACACGACCAACGGCACAATTTTATTGGAATTATTGCCACATAACCATAGAACATCATCATACATCTTAGTGTTAAATTTTGGAGTAAATCCTTTATTTTCTTTACTTAGCTGCAAATTTGGCATCGGTTACCCATTATTTACAATGCGCTTTTTCTCATCAATCGACAGTGATCTTAACTTTTTCACTTTTAATTCATTGAATATGTTGTCTGTCTTTATGGGCACAAAAATAACCAAACGATAAACTCGGTTAACAATTGGTAGGCTTGTATAAATGGCCCTGAGTGCCCTCACTCCCTCCAAATGTCAGATACCTCAGCAACTCGGCCTACTGTCTGTGCGGTTGCTAGATATCAATCACCTGCCGCTATATACGTTGTCATAATGCAGGCATTCTGTATTACATCAATAATTTAAATGATAACAAATTTAAAAACATTTATAAAATTGTTGTAGCCTATTCAAGGCAATGTATGTCCAGCCTGCTGTTCATTCCTTGAAAAGGTCTTTAAGAATAGAGGACAGCGCTCAGAATCGTTTTTCACTTTTTCTTTGTGGGTGTATCTACATAACTTTGACTCACGTGCACTTCGTAAGCTTTTGTCATATATATATATATATATATATATATATATATATATATATATATATATATATATATATATATATATTAGCATGTTCTGCAACATTTTAACTCATGTATTTTAGCTACAAAAACTTTGAGAAGTTTTACTTCCGTAAGAGTCAGCGAAGGAGTGTAAACAACAAACAACCTAATTGTCATCGGCAATAAAAACATTTTTCTGTACGCAGGCACAAACTTTGAAAGCTACTCGTATATCACGGCTGGATTGTGGCTGTATTCAACAAATAGTATTATTGTTTACGGCAATCAAGACCATTTTTTTTTTGTACCCAGATAGAAACTTTAAAAGCTGAGATAATCTCTGCTGACTTGAACTCGTGCTAAGGGAAAATTATCCTTGGAATCTTATGAAATAATGTTTGATTTCTCTGCAGTGTCAAAGGCTTACAAGTTACAACACGTAATTCTGTGAAAACAATGCATGCACTGCATTGCTTTCATCCTTGCATTCATGGAGGAATCGCCACTGATATATATATATATATATATATATATATATATATATATATATATATATATATATCGCCCTGGCCTACAGCCTTTCCGCAGACTACCCGCCGGCCAACTCTTACCTCCCTTGACTTTTAATTATGCCTGTCTTTCTTATCCCTTCCTCATCACCTGTTATATATCCTTTATCTCTCCTTACTTTTATTCCACAGCCCAACAAAGTCGGGTTTGCGACGGTGCAGGAAGCTTTGGTCACCGGTCTCGGTCTCACGAGGTGGCCCTGAATGGCATCATGACGGTCCCGGCGTCATCCGCTGATTCGTCTTCAGAACGAGCAACATGGGTGGGGGTGGGTGGGGGGGGGTATGCATATATGCCGTTTACTATCCTGTGTCTCCATGCTGCCCCATGATGAAAACATAAAAAACGACGCTGATTGACTCAACTCCGGCGTGGAGAACCAGAGGAGTGTTCAACATACAAGCGCCACCCTTCCTTGGCAACCCCCACTACCCGAGGTTTAGTTCTTGTGTCACTCTCCGTGGCCCAAACAACCATACTCCATTCTGCCTCTATTTCACCATTGGGCTTCGTTCCCTTACTCTCGTTCAACATTCCCGACCTCCTCCTCCTCCTCAACATCACAACCTCACTCACCATGAACATCCCCGTCCTTCACAAATCCCCCCAACTTAGCTTAAAAAAAGGAGCATCTCTAAACGTCTATTTAATATCTCCCGAGTATTTTTGAGCTCAGCCTCGGTAGCGCTCTTCCTATAAACCGCTTCCTGGTTTTGAAACCAGCCTCCAGAGCGTACTCCTTGCCCTCAAACCTGGAGCGTCTTTTACAGGCGCTCCATGCAAAAACCTAAATAGAGGTTTGATGCCTGGCCCGATTCGAACGGGCCCTTACTCCTAAAGTCCTCTTTGGCTGACTGCATAAGCTCCCTCCTCGACCTCCGAGAGTTAATGGGATGTACAAGCTCCATGACCAAACACTTCACCTCAACTCCTGCCAAAGGACTTCATGACATATCTGTAGAGGATTTCTTAGAGGATCTGTCCCTACAGGTTGGCAAAGATCCACAGTGCAGGAGTGCCTTCGGACCTGTAGATTTGTTTTCCACCCCCGTTGTTCTAAATTCAACAGGATCGGTCACGTTAACTATACTTGCCGAACGACAGTATCTCTGTACCCTACCCTCCTCTTTGCCGAGCTAACCCCCACTACTTAAGTTGCAGCCCATCCGGTACTCTGCTTTCTCTCCCATCCTGCCCCCACCAACCCAACTCTTTGGGTCCTCACCATTCTATTTCCCTTTTATTCCTTCCCCTGCCAAAACTCGTCGTCGTTGTGTTAGTTGCCAATTGCTCCCAAGGAGCATATGACCTTTGCACCCTCCGATCGCTTGGGAGAAAGCCTTCGATCCTACAGCTTGTACTGTAGACCCGTCAACGTTACCACAATTAAGTGGGGTCACGCTCTCTGTCAGATTGTCCTAAGGGGACCAGGTTAAACTGAAAAGAAGCTGTTGCATGCTGTGGAAATTTTATAGCAACCCCCTCTACTAGAGGTTCATGCAACAAGTATAAAATAGGAGTTTGAATGCAGCTTAACCTCACTCATATTGGATCCAGGTTGGGTGGTCGAAGTCATATCCACTTGGGAATGAAAGATCACTCTACAACTCTATATTTTGCCGTCCAGGGGGGCTAGAATTAAAAAAAAGCCTTTCCTCCCCGGCATGCTCTGCCCCCCATTAGCAGTGGAGCACAGAAAAACGGCTGCATGGGAGTAGTCAGGCCATTACACAAAGGGAAGGAGTTAATGGGCCAAAAACCAATCTTCCCATTAATCACCCTAGGTGCCGCCAGCAAGACGGTCAAGAAAAAAATAGATGTGAGCCTTACGCAATATATATATATATATATATATATATATATATATATATATATATATATATATATATATATATATATATATATACATATGAATGTAGATGGGTAGCAGTCTTTCTTGAATGCAAATTTTGTTGAAGACCATGGTTTATTTCGCCTTAGTTAGTTTCCTTTGGCAACTTTTTATTCTTCTAACTATCTTTTTTATTCCATCTTGTAGATGGTAGATCACTTGTCCAGTATTCATCTCAATTTAGTTTGATTTTACCAAACCCATTCATTTAAAAGAGAGATGAATAGAGGACAAGTGATTATCTACAATCTACAAGATGGAATAAGAAAGACAGAAGAATAGAAAGTTTCCAAAGGAAATTAACTAAAGCGAAATACACCATAGTCTTCAACAATATATATATATATATATATATATATATATATATGGAAAAATATCCAAGACAAATCAGGGCGGTTAAGATAATGACATAATTAGACAACTGCTCTGCTTCAGGTCCAGCGGGTAATCCTATCCTCCTCGAACTGGAAGACAACACTTAAGGATGGCCATTCTTAAGTGTTGTCTTCCAGTTTGAGGAGGATAGGATATCCGCACTTATGCGGATATCCAGGAAGTTATGTGATCCTTCATCTCAAATTTCGTGGGTGAAGTTCAGGCACGATTCGTTCTAAAATGTTTCTATGAGGTCGTTCACTTGGTCGAAGTTATCTGTGTTCATGAAAATATCGTCAATATATCGCGCGTAGATGGGAGGCTTGGGTGTTATATTGTTTTTGAAAATCTTGTTCTCAAGTGAGCTAATGTAGAAATTGGCAAAGAGGACACCTAGAGGTGACCCCATCGCGACGCCATCGATTTGCACATACATTTTCCCATCGGGACTGTAGAATGGAGCTTCTTTTGTGCATGCCTGAAGGAGCTGACGCAGTATATCCTCGTGGATGGTAAGAGGTGTGTTACCTTCGGTATGGTAGATGGCCTTGATTATTAATTCGATGGTTTCATCCACGGAAAAATTTGTGAAAAAAGATTATGTCCCTTTAAAATTTTCCTGTGCCATGATTGGTCAATTTTTTGTGCGCTTATCGATAGAGAGAAAAAAAAATAATAACATGAATCCTTCTCAAGGGTTTAAAACTTTCCTGTGCCATGATTGGTCAATTTTTGGGCGCTTATCGATAGAGGAAAATCAATATATACTGTACCACCCGCAAGTATCTCAGGAAAGAGAGACGGTTGGCCACGGTTGCCCAATAACCTTCAAAAAGACCATGAAGACCATAAGGTCCTTCAAGCAAAGGGCACCAGGCTGGTCTGGGATCACAATAAACAACATCGTGAATGCCCCGAGGCAAATCATTCAGGGACTGGTTAACACCATAAATGCCGCCCTAAATACAGGCTATTTTCCGGACAGGTACAAGATGGCTAAAATCATCTTCATCCCGAAAGGAAATAAACCCCCAGACCAGGTAGCAAACTATCGCCCGATCTCTCTTCTGGAGATGCTCAGCAAGATCTTTGAAAGATCATAGCAAATAGGCTACAAGCTCAGCTGAGCGAGTTAGGAGCGCATGACCCCCAACAACATGGGTCCTGCCAAAAAAGGGGCACTGACACAGCCCTAGCGCTCCTGACAGAAAAAATCACCTATTGCTGTGCGAATAGGTTCTATGTAGACATTGTGTTGGGGGACGTGCAGAAGGCCTTCGATAAAGTATGGCTGGAAGGACTACAATACAAGATCCTTAACCTCCAGCTAGACCCAATCCTGGAAAGGATCCTTTGTGACTTTGTCATGGACAGAAGAGCATGTATCATGATCGAAGGACACAGACGACCTGAATTCGAACTGGAGGCGGGTGTTCCACAGGGAAGTTGCCTGAGCCCTCTGCTTTGCTTGGTCTTTACCATCGACCTCCCAACACCGGTGCACAGGGACACGATGTATCTGCAATTCGCAGATGACATCATCCAGATCGTCCCGTGCCCGGGGAAGAAGGCAAGGCATCATGCGGCGCGAACCATAGCGGAAATCCACAACATCAACCAGTACATGAGACGCTGGAAGATTAGAACTAATAGAGACAAGTTCAAGATCTTCCCACTAAGCCGCACGTTGACGTACCCCATAATCATCGGAGGGAGGAGATACGGATATTCCACCGAAGGCACTGTCCTCGGCCTAAAGTTCTCCGACCACGGATACTCGAGACACTACACGGAGAGGCGGAACCTGGCAAGGAGAGAAATCTCCAAGCTATACAGGTTTAGAGACCTTAGCTCGGCCAACATTAGGAAGATATACCTGATGTACGTTTGGGCTAAGCTCATCTATCCCACAGTAGTGATTCGAGCGGCAAACAAGACCTCAATGAGAAAAATGCAGGGAATACAGAACACTGCATCCCTACTGATAAACAAAGTCAGAAGGTGGGACCAGCGCTGTCAGAGGGAACTTCGCACAAGGAAGAAACTGGACCCCATCAACATCTTCAACCTGAAATTGGGAAGAAACGTCTGGTTAACTCTTACAAATGATGTCATTCCGGAATTATACGGAACTGGTGGCAGACTAAACATTCCTGCACGACTGCGTGAGAAAGTCACACGTCGTAACCAATTCCCAAGTACCAAACACTGTACACAAGAAAACATTACATCTATATACACATAACAGATACCAATGAAACAACACAGTCTAAACGAAACAAATACAGAGTAACCATAAAACAAAACATGATAACAACACAGGTAAATTGGCAACCCAAAAGCTATAAAATGCTTGAATGCTCAAAGGTTTAACTAAAAATAAGTAAAATAACAATAGAAACACGAACAATAATAAGAACACGCCAGCTACACGAAAATAAACCAATACATAGTAGACACTACATACAATAAATAATTAAAGGAAATTTCAAAAAGTAAAAAGACTGTGATGCCCTCCTACTAAGGCAAACCCCCCCTCCCGACTTTAAAATTTTCACCCATTTTTATCTACTACTATCCCAATTTTTCTAAGAGTGAATATACCATCGATTATAATAGTTGACTGTTTGGAATTCTTGGCAGAACTACCTCGTAAGACTCATCTCGTAACCTGGTAAAGGAGGAAAGATTTTGGCCAATTTTTGCCTAAGCCTCCGATAATCTGGTTTCTAATTTTAGAACCAGATTTCACAAAAGAGAGTATTAATCTGGTATCTCACTCATCATCATCATAATTCACCACTAATCATCTTTACCTTATAGCGGCCCCACTTAGGCAGATGACTGCTTAAATCTCCAGCCTACCATGCTGCGTGAACCGCCGTCAGATGTGAAAGGGGATTACCATTCATGTTTCGTCCCAACTATGCCAGGCAGTTGCTGGGCCATAATTGGGGGCATTGGAGAAAGCTGGTTTGAGGAATACCCCACAGTAGAGAACAATGTCAAAAACTTTTCCGGATAAGGGTCGGACTGCTACCCCCGCTGCTTAACTCAGTGGGGGTCACTTCCAGGACCATAGAGGGACATACAACCGTCTCTATGGTATGTTGGGATGCGGTCAGGTTAAAACAACCTCAGCTGGGCGGCGTTGTCAATAAGTCCGCCATACAATCACACCCCTGAGAGGGTCCCACACAGATTCATCTCATCCATCGTTATCATCCATCTAAAAGGCAATTCCCATTTCCATCCAGGTGGCCGATGAGCGTGTGTGCGGGGAGGGAGGGGGGGGGGGGTCTCTCTTCATCCACAAGAAAAAAACAACAAAAATCGAAAAAGTAAAATATATACACACACACACGTAAGTTTAAAGCCGTGCAAACTATCAAGGAAAAAACAGAGCCAACCAAAGAAGATTTGCACCCCCAGTCACAGGGGCTGCAAACGCACAAAAAATGGCGTCCCGCCCAGCCACAAGAGCCCCATTAAGGACAATAGGTGGACACCCTAAACCGAACCGAGGCACGGTGTTCGAGACGGTCTTCGGTAAGCTGAGTGTGGTGATCCCTAGACTAATTGACACCCCAGTCGGTTAGTCCGCAATCTGCGAGAAAGAGGCAGATGTGGAGACGCTGACGAAGGAGAAAGGACAGCGGGTGCTAAAGGAGATAAACATCCAACTTAGCAACCCCCCCCACACCCCGCAGATCTAGGCACATCGCAGCGTGGTGTACAGACAACTAGACCCATGGATCGGCCAACACGGTAAGGGGGAAATAAAAAAGGAGATCAATAGAAATCAGTCGTGGGCAGAGTGGTGGAAATAGTGAAGTTCCGAAATAAACGGGACAACACTGAATACCAACACGTCTTCAAGATAATATTCAGTGACACACAGATGGCCCAGAAGGACAAAGAAAGGGTGTTAATACTCTTTAATGCTAAGATCTACGCCGAACAGATTGATAGAGAAGAGTTTACCCCATTCAGATATGCTTTCGGCGTTACAAGATGAAGCAACACACAACTAAAGATTACAGGGAACAAACTATCACGTTCTCCAGGTGCAGCGGAAAAGGCCACGGATGGAGAGAGTGCAAGGCAACGGTAAAAGATGCACAAACTGTGGACTAAACCACGAAGCGATGACCATGTCCTGTCCCCAAAAGAATGATATTATTAGAAAAAAGAGAACGGAGGAAACAATGAGGAGCTCTATCTCGTACGCCCAGGCAACAAGAGCAGTCCAAACAAAAAATGCAGAAAAACAGCAGTCGAAAACTTATCTTAAGCTAGAGAATGAGAACTCGACGAAGATACTTACGTGCATAATATTTGCGCACGTAAATAATCTCACAAACCCAGGAAAGTTTGCAAAGACACTGAATCTCATGCTGAAGAAGAACGGCATGTCTGAGATTTGGTTTCCGGACGATCCGCCATTGGGTGACGTGCTGCAGTTGCAATTTTTGTCAAAGGGCGCACCAGAGGCACTGGCGACTCCATTTCCTTAGGAGGAAAGAACATCAGAGCCCGCAAAGGAAGCGAAGCCCAAGATTGGAGCCACAAAAACGTCAAGAGAAGAAGAAGAGAAGAGCGGCAAGAAAAATAAAGGAAGCAGAAGGCAACCTAGCAAACCAATCGTCCTCGGAATCCGATGCTGAGGAGGTCGAAAACGGAGGTACCAAGAGCCCCGTAAGCTCGAGAAGTAGGTCGAAGACCTTGAAACGTACCTACAAGTACGATGGAGAGGAGATAGACCTCAAAATTATAACGAGCGAGCAAACCCCATACCCAGAGAAACTCTCCCCCAAGGAGATATTTCAGGATATTCAACAAAAAATAATTAAGTGGACCTACTCAGCAAAAGAAAAAGAATCAGACATTGAGCAAGCAATACTGGAAGGCACAGTAAAATTACATAAAGACTCCTGCATCCCCCTAAGTGATTCAGAATTCAAGAAAATAAAAAAAAGGGCAAATAACTCTACACTTAAGACACAACAAAAACAAAAACACAGGAACAAGAAAACATGGAGAACATAAACAACGCTGTAAATATACTCATACTGAATGTGACTGGATGGAAGGGAAAGTCCATTCTTTACGGCAACATCTTATGTAAGGTGAACCCGGACATCATTCTCATATCAGAACACAGAATCAACACAAACACTGACACTATAAAAATACACAACTATATAGTTATACAAAAAAATCACACACAAGAAAGGTACGATGGCGCAGCCATCGCTATCAGGGAAAAACACTAAATTCAAAACGCTACCCGACTTAGACGAATCATTCGTGGCTGTCGAAATCCCGACCCTGGTTGAAGGCCTAACTGTGGCAGCAGCCTACCAGCCGCCCAGGCAACAATACCTACCGATCAACAACTTTTACACCCTCTTCGGGCACAAAAGGCTAGCGTTGCTAGGCAAAGATTTAAACGCCTGCTGCCGTGCATCTGGCTACAGGCGCATCGATCAAAGGGAACGAAACCTGGAGCTACTATTTGAAAGAAATAGGCTCCTAAGAGTTGGGCCAGACTTCTTAACTTATCTAATGCGATGCTCGGCAACAAAACCGGACATTGTGTTAGCAAGTCCAGAATTCCCCTTCAACATAGCCACCGCCCCAGCTTCAGTGGCCCCGAGCGATCATATCCCAATTACCACCACCATTTCACTTGCGCCAATGCTCAAGCCCGTCACACTTAGGAAAAGTTACGTGAAAGCTGGAAGCAGTACAAAGAAATGCTCAGCACCTACCAGCCAGCTGACCTGGAAGACACTAATCTTGAGGAAATTGATGAGTAGATTAACAAGATCACTAATCTCCCCATTCAAGCTGACGAAAGATGCGTCCCCAGAATCTCGTACAAAATGCTCCCGCAACCTAGGTGGACGGACGCAATAAGGGAAATCACCAGGGAACACAGGGACATTTACGAGGAAGTCGGTAGGGCAGGACCAAACCGGAAAGGGCAGCCCGAATGAGACAGCTAAGCGAGGAACTAAAAAACATAATCCTCGAGAAACAGAAGGAAATCTGGGACGATATCATAGTCAAACTAGACAGGGAGAGAAATCCTGTAAGTTTTTGGAACAGCGTCCGAAGACTTAGGGGATTTCCTCCCAGGCTAGGGATAAAAATAAAAGAAAGCGACAATATCATGGAGGATCCGGACTCTCTTGAAAGGAGATTCAGGAGACATTGGAAAGAGGTCTTTGCAATATCACCTGAAGAGAACGACAATTTTGACTGGGACTTCGAAGGCCAACTGCTCGAGGACCTCGGAACGATAATACATAGGACCTACCCACACCGAAAGTATATAGAGAAAGAGAGATGTTTGACCACAGGCTTCCTATTACTATTGAAGAAACCCTTAACAGGATAAGGCCCTTCAAACAAAGAGCTCCAGGTTGGTCCGGGCTCACTAAGAACAATCTGGTGAATGTCCCATGGCAAATTATTCAGGGCATGGTGAACACCATAAACGCATCCCTGAATACCGGCTACTTTCCTGACGGGTATAAGGTGGCTAAAATCATCTTTTTTCCGAAGGGAAACAAGCCCCCAAACTAAGTGGCTAACTATCGCCCAATCTCTTTCCTAGAAATACCCGGCAAGATCTTTGAAAAGATTATAGCCGACAGGCTACAAAATCAACTCGACGAGTTGGGAGCGCATAACCCACAACAACATGGGTTCAGACAAAAAAGGGGCACGGAAACGGCCATGGCGCTCCTAACTAGAAATATCTCACACTGCCGAGTGAAGGGTAAATATGTTGACATCGTGATGAGGGACGTGCAGAAGGCCTTCGACAAGGTTTGGCTGAGTGGACTACAATACAAGATCCTAGGTCTCCAGCTAAACCCAGTCCTGCAAAGAATCCTTTGTGACTTCATCATGGATAGAAGGGCGCATATCATGATTGAAGAGCACAAGGGATCAGAATTCAAGCTTAAAGCGGGCGTTCCCTAGGGGAGCTGCCTGAGTCCTTTGCTTTACCTGGTCTTCACCATCGACCTAACCTACTCCAATACACCGGGACACGATGTAACTGCAGCACGCAGATAACGTCACGCAGATCGTCCCCAGTAAGGTTAGGAAAGCAAGGAATCAGGCGATCAACACTATTACAGAGATCTCGAACATCAATCAATACGAGAGAAGATGGAAAATTTGGACAAATATGGAGAAATTCAAGATCCTCTCGCTGAGCCACACGTCGACGTGGCCCATTATAATAGATGGGAGGAGATATGGCTATTCTGCCGAAGGCACCATCCTGGGCCTAAAAATTTCCGACCACGGATACTCGAGTCACTACAAGGAGAGGCAGAATATAGCGATGAGAGAAATTTCCAAGCTTTATAAGTTCCGAAATCTTAGCTCGGTGAATATCAGGAAAATATACCTGATGTTCATCGGGGCTAAGCTCATCCACCCTGCAGTAGTGACTCAAGCGGCCAGAAAGTCCACTATGAGGAGGCTCCAACGAGTGCAGAACTCTGCATTCCTCTGCATAAATAAAACCAGACGAAGAGAGCATCTTCGGCAGAGGGACCTGCACCACAGAAAGCGTTTGGAGCGCCTAAATGTCGCAACGCAGAAACTGGCCAAAAAGGTCTGGTCTACAATGGCCAATGATATCATCCCAGAACTAAGAAGAACTGGTGACAGAATCAACATCACTGCCAAATTCCACGGGAAGGTCGCTCGAAACCGGCGTTTCCCAAGCACTAGACTCTGTTCCGAGGAAAACATAGCACCAATCTACACCTAAACATTAACAACACTGAGTACAAAACATACAACTACGAGACAGATAGTAAACTCACAATTAATTACGAAAAAGCAAACACAACAGACCAAAACGCGAGGTGATGTACTAATATTTGAGCACTAATAAAAGCTCGAAAGTTCAACATCGCACGAAAACTAGAATATAAAACAAAGAGACAAATACAGAGAAGAACACAAAAGAAGAATGCACACAGAGACAAACAATAGACAATTTCAACAAAACAAAAGGAGAAAAATAAATAACTAAAGAATAAAAACGCCTGCGATGCCCCTCAAACAAGGGCAACCCTACCTTACTTTCACCAACTATCTTCTACCTCTATCTAAATCTTCCACTATTGAGTACACCAGCATTATAAGAGTTACTACCATATTTCCCTGAAGATGACCCACTGCGGTCGAAAGACATCTAGGAATAAAATATGTCCTTTGTGGCTATTTTCTCTCTCCTCGAAGATCCTGTTAAGAGACTTGGAAGGCAAATCAAGAAATTGCAAGTCAAAATCAATAACGCTGCCGCAGCTGTTGACTTTAATAACGCATATATATATATATATATATATATATATATATATATATATATATATATATATATATATATATATATATATATATATATATATATATATATATGGGTAGATTGAAAAGCGTCAAAATGCTTGATTATTGAAAATAACAAACTCAAACATTTTAAAAATAAAATTCGTTTGAACTTGACGATTAAATGTAAATCCTAGGCAAAAAAAACTTAATAAAAAATCCGCCTACAAAACATAAAAATGTTCTGTTTACCAAAGCACTCTAAAATACACCTACAGGCGCACGCATCATTCACGTAAACACTCACGTCAACGCATACGCACATGCATACTTCACATAACATCTTTAGTGGCGAAGGAAAGACTCCGTGTGGGGGGGGGGAGGTCTATTCACCTTAAATGGCGGCGACACGATCGATGCCACTATTTTATGGCACATAAAAAGAATAAAGGCGGCCCATAGCGCATCCATTTTGCTCATTATTCATACAAGTAAAGGGAACAACAATTAATATGAGCCTCGACAATAAAAGAAAATGTGCATATTGAATACAACGAATTCTGAATAAAAATGAACACCAAATAACAAAAAATAATCTATTATTTAGCGATTGTGACCGGCCATTAGTTGTACTTTCCCCTTCCACATAACTACCTAGTAAATACTTAAAAAGCTATTTTATTCCTTGCCATTTTTCATCCTTTTTTTCTCGTAAAGTCCCTCCCATCCTCTATTCACCGTACTATCGTTGCTAATGTTGGTGAGCAGTGATCTTAATTTGTTCAAATCTCCCATCGAGGCAGCAGCGCGAAACGGGGTACGATGATGTGCAAATAAAATCTCTCATTCGCCGTCTGAATCCTTTGTCGCCTCGTTCGCGATTTGAGATCGAACTTGTTCAGAAAAGGTTTTGAAATAGGAACACATTTACAGGTCCTGATTGAAGATAGGGTTGTTGTAGCTATAGTCATGCCATGTTTTGAACTCTCACTCATTCCTCTGTTTGTCCTCCTTCTCATCCTTTCCTCAAACACTGTCCCAATGGGTCACCGCCAATTTCCTTTTTCAAGAAAAGAAACGAAAACTTACGCGCACTAGCGGAGTAAAGAACCCTGAGGTAGGAAGTAGTTTATTATCAGGAACGGAATGGAAACATGGGTAATCGATCGAAGGCATTTTTACTCAGTAGGTGACGACAGGATAAGGTTAAGACTAAAGGAAAGGAGAGGTATATTCAAACAAGAATAAGGTAAAATCTTTAAATGTTGTGACTGTTGGCTTCCTGTATGTGAGGGATAACAAAAGAGAAGACTGACGACTGTTCAAACGACATCCAATAACAAGTTCAGATAAAAAGAACATGAATTCAATTGTACAAACACCCAACCCGCTTTCTGTCCCCTCACCGACAAAGGAGGAACTGGGTGAGTAGACAAAGCGATTTGGCAGCAACGTTTTGGATTAGCGCTCTTGTAAAGGAGACGTAGAAGGAAGCGGTCTGGTGGCCAAGGAAGGAGCTTACTTGGATCGCAGCAGTAAAGAATTAGCAACACCAGCGATAAAAATAAGACAAACACATGGATATTGCGAATCAATTCCTAGGAGGGAGGGAGTCTAGAACTTAAGTGTACAAATTAACGTGGCACAAAGGTCTGGAGCACGAGTTTGGGAAATTGGTCTAATGTGCAGAAGGTTTGAGGAGATAAGATTTAGATTAGACTTTGAACACCGACATGGAAGGTGTTTGAGGTGAGGTTTTCAGACGTAACTCTCCAATGTGGGTTTAGATTTATAATTTTATTATAGAGAATTTCTATTATACCAAAAATAACGAAACTCGAATATAGAACTAAAATTTAGATTTTATAATAGCTTAAAGCGAAGCTCTACCCTCCATCTCTGGAAATGAGCTCTCGATAAGAAGACTGCACTGAGACGTGATTTCTGTTCAAAGAAGAGGGGTAGAGATTAGATCGTTGTCATGGAAATGAAAATTTCATTTCTAATTTCGAAAATTGGCCGTAGTCACTTTTAAGAGACTTCGCTTTTCTTAATTTTGTCCTCGAATGTGCTTCGTCATTCTGGTAGGAGGGTGGGTTGGAGGTGGGGGATTGAAAGGATTGCAGGGTGTTAATATTAGTACATAAAACGCCGTGTTAACACTTTTCCTATACGTACCCGATCTTGCAATATCTAACGATAACCGCACACACTGACATACAAACTTGGCCGTGTGCAAATACACATCGCCGATGGCCAAACGATAAAAATGACGGAACCCCAATATTTAGCTGGATTTCAAACCTCGGACCATTTTTGTGCACTTTGGGGTCTTCTCTCAAAACGATGGCGACAAAACGAGTATTCTCGAGTGTTTCTTGTGCTCTTTTATACATGTCTATAGCAACATTACTGCTACTCACCCTTACATGAATGTATGTACATATTCTTGTCTTTTGCACACGAATTTTGGGCTCGTTGGTATTAGATTTCCAGCTCTGCTTCTTTATTGCATGTTCCCCGTAGATGTTTGTGGTGCGTGCGTGACTGTGACGTCTCAAACTGCGCCCATAAGAAGGGGAATGAACTGACATCCACTACACACGCCTCGCCCTCTATTGGTTTGGGGTACGGCAACCAATTACAGCGAAGTGAAGCCACATTGGGTGTGGTAAGTTGGTGGATGGGTCCCGATTTGAGTTGGTCGACTTCGCGGTGGTTACCAAACGTTGTAGTGACCCTCAGTTTGAATCCCCCACGTTAAACTGTAGGCCCCCCCCCCTTTAAAAGTAAAGAGCCTTAAAATGAGGCCGATCGGTAGTACCTTTAAGAGCGCTCGCCTCGAATACAAATCCCTTGTATTAGCACTCGAAGGCACTCTACGAGGACTTTCGGCTCCGAATAGCGCCAACGGCGTCTTATAAACCTCGATGAGAACAAAGTTCATGCAAAGGGACCCGACGCTCAAAAGTGTGAACTGGACCCCCTTCACTCCCTACACACACTTGAAGGGTGGGGTTAATTGATAAATTATACTCGTCGAATTAAAGAAAGAGTTGCAGCTCTCAATGTCGAAGATGTCACACGGAGAGGGGAAATTGGTGAGAGAGAATAAACAGGTTTTATTTTAAATCTTGAGAGTATCCATTATATATCTGTTACGCAAATGAAACTCCGATAATTTATAAAGATTTAATCCGGCCAAAATCTAAATATTATTATTTGAGAGATTTTTTTCAGTTCGCATCATTTAAATGGCCTTCTAAGTGCTAGCATCAGTCCCGTATTGTCGGGAGATTTGCATGGCCTAAAAAAAGGTCAGAATTGATTCAATTTCGAACATGTCTCGCACTCATCTCTGAAAAGAAGGATATAGTCGTTATCATATCCAAATGTACAGTCATGGACAGAGGTTTTGAGACCAATATATATATATATATATATATATATATATATATATATATATATATATATATATATATATATATATATATATATATATATATATATATATATATATATATATGTACAAAAAATCCTGGAGGAAAATGAAAGGCGATTTCCAAGTACTTTCGAACTTGTTCATTTCATTATCAAGGAATAATGATTTTTTTTACAAAGGTGGTAAATATATGTGAAACAGAAGAGCAAAGATTCAATCTTAGCCCTTTGATTTATTAATTTAGTTATGTGTCTCTTGTCTATTTTTTATGTATTCACAATCGGGTTTGTATGTACTTAGTTAGGTCACATAAATGTCTACATTCTTTACGCACAGGTTGGAATTTTCCGGAAGTAGACCTTATCTATTTGGTTTCATACTTCACATCCGTCTTGATATTATTTTTCTATTTTAGGTTGTTTCGTTGTACATGGGCGGGGCATTGCTCTTCTGTTTCACATATATTTACCACCGTTGTAAAAGCTTTCGTTATTCCTTGATAATGAAATGAACA